>JAQFYG010000165.1:0-43992 GCA_034694325.1 Entomobrya corticalis | reverse complement strand
CATATAAACAAAGATCGATTGCACTTCTTATAATATTATGCAGAAGTATTCAAAGTTGTGTATATGCTGTTCATAATATACGAAAATATTTTACTGTTTTAGATTATAAGCTCTACTAGACTAATAAATTTTTCTTTATGAACAATTTGCACGGAATTGCAATGGTTTTAAAGCCAAGCATATCACTAAAAGCATAATTAAGTAATATTTGCATCGTCATTTTGTTGATAAAAATTTTAACAAAATTACTACTAATTACTTTTTCATATAGATTGCTCATTGTTTCCATAGTCTCGGAATTGATATAGCTTTTACTACCACATCAATCTATGAGCCAATTAACCAGTACAATAATGCTGTCGTGAAAAATATCAAAAGCTTTTAACAAACGTAAATAGTTTTTTTATTAACGAAATAATCATTTAAATATTTTTGGGAGAGGGATGGGTAGTAATAATAATTACATAGGCTGCATTTAATAATAAAGCATGTTTATATCATATAATAACAAATTTGATGATGATTTCGGGTTGTTAACTATATTTATTTTTTATATTATCCATACAAAGTGAAAGTGACATAATGCTTTATACAATACGTAAAATGATCCACGTCATAATATGCTATACCTCATTATAGTATTTTATCGCATGCTAATGATTTTTACCGATTTCTAGCTTCATGTAACTTTTCATGTAGTCCAAATAATGATCCAAAGTCAACAATTGCATATGGTCCTCCAATCCAATTTGATGTAAAAAGACTCATACGAATGTATAAAAGCTAATGAAGCCAGCACTGTCAGTTTTACTCGACATCCGCAACTTCTATTTTATTTCACTTAAAAGATCAAATCATTTTTTACAGCGCCATTTTAATACTTATACATCAAAGTATTAAATTTTAGTTCAATAATAAATATATATATACTTTGTTTTTAAAATGAGAGACATGGAAGCACAAGAAAGTGAGAATGAATTTTCATTCCCGATGACAGCTTTTGATAGTCTGAGACCATTAATAAAACTAAACTACTTTCTCGGCGTTTCCACGTACGCAGTGACCCCAAGTGGTCGTCTTCATCAACGAAATACAGCTTTAAATATTATTCGCGTGGCATTAACCCTTCTATACATTCTATTTACTGCCTCAGCAATACTTTACAAAATGTCTGAAGTTCTTCTCTGGAATCCAATTTACAACGAAGAAACCCATAAATTTGCTAGATTTAATAAAATGGTTGAGTTGATCAGTCAATTTATGTCAAACTTTATGCCATTGGTCCTAATTTTTTATGGGGCTTGTAGAGGCTGCAAGGTTGCACAATTTTGTAAAAAATTGGATAATTACAATGAAGACATTGCTGAGTTTTCTAATCGTCGAGCAGTAAGAAAGGTTTCTCAAAAAGTTTTTTGGATGCACATGACAATGATTGGGACCTATATAGGTCTTTTGATATTTCGGTTTAGTTGCTCAGCAACAATGGATTCGAAAGAAATTTATTTTAAACACACTTTGGAAGAAAAAGGCTACAAGATTTTAGGAGTTGTGTTGAGTTCGTTGGCTCTCATCATTTTTGTTTCTATTAAACAAGCCACAGTCGCATTTCTTGAGTGTTTTTCTGTTGCTATGGCAACTAATTTTGCAAAGGTGATTGAGTGCTTGACTGAATTTATTTTGGAGCAAGCAGATAAATGGGAAGGAAAGTATTTGGGTAAGTGTACATTTCACAGTTTATATTTAAGTACAACTATTCATTAATAATATTGTATACTTTTTCTCAGGCTACCCCGACAGAAAATGTGACCTTGAAAGCTTTATTGTAATTTCTGAGGAGTCGTCCCCATCATCTTCCGAATCAAATTATCATCAGTTGAAAGGCTTGCTTTCGCCTGGTCTTCAGGTGAAGTCGCCAAAAATATGCAAAGTTGTTCTGAAACGTTTTGGGGTAACAAGTAACAACGAAAAGCTTCGAATACCGGAAATATCGGAAAAATTGACTCCTGGACAATTGATTTGTTTCGTCATCAGAAAAGTGCATTGTGTCTCCAAAATGCAAAATATAGTCAATAGTCTGATTGGACCAATTGTTGCCATTGACATTGGCTTTGTAGTTTTTTTGACGGTGCTAATAAAATATTTGCTGATTAGCAATATGGGATTGTATATAGCCCGATTGCGAACAAATTATTTGGAAATAGATGGAAACGAACAGGATTTATCTTTATCAAATAATAGAACATCACTCCAGGATGATATTTTTATCACGTCGCCATATGGTTGGCTATTCTTTCTCGGATTTGACATTTGCTTTGTGTTACGAATTTTTATTTTGACCAAATATTTGGGAAAAGTGTACAAGGCATCTATGAAATTGAACATTGGACTAAGCAAAGTTTTGGGAATGGCTCAAAAGTTGGTACAAGACAAGGCTGAAAAAGAAAATATTAAAAATAGCAAAGAAAGTGGAAAGTTGCCTCTGATTACTGGCATTGAAGCCGATAACACTTTGGCCTTTTTGGCGGTGAATTCATCCCAACCAGTTGCGTTTTCCGCAGGTGGACTTTTGACATTTTCTGGGAGTACTATTATGCTTATTGTAAGCGTCGTGATTTCTTATCTTGTGTTTCTTCTGCAGGCATGAAAAATATTCTAAATTTAGAAACTATTTATTATGTAGCCATATAAGTATAATAAATAAATATGGGTAAAGTATATTGTTTTTTGTTAAACACAATATGATTGATGATGTAGATAATTAAAAAATAAATGGGCGGATACATTATCATAAATCTTGCTGATGCAATATTATGACTACCTGAGAATGAAATAATTGAAATAAAATTTTGACTGGGAGAAACAAGTAATAAAATATATGTGTTATCAATCATATAAATGCAACATATTAAATTCGAAAAAACGACGAAAATTATGCTTTTGGATTTTGATCCGCATAAATTACAATTCATTTACAATTTTACTTGCTTAGTAACCACCAAAAGGGATTTTAGCGTCCTTAAATTTAGTCAAAATAGTAGAAAATGGCAAATTTAGAAGATTTTAAGGTGTCTCCATTCCGACTAACCATGGCTGATGGTTTAAGACCCTTAGTTTTGGTAAACTATGTGTTTGGAGTTTCCACATTTACAATCACATCTTCCGGTCATTTCCATCAACCTCATAGAAAATTCACCTTGTTTCGTGTTGCTTTTGCTCTGATTTTTATTTCATTCTCTGCCTCAATGACATTCTACAGGATGATGGATACTCTGCTCTGGAATAAAATTTACGACTCCCGAGACTGTGCCCGTTTCAATAAAATGGTTGAGCTAATCAGCGAATTATTGTCAAATATTTTCCCGTTGACTCTTATATTTATTGGGGTATTTAACAGCAACCAAATTTCAGAATTTTTCCAGGAAATGAGTATTTATGACACAGACGTTTGTGAATTTGCTGATCCTCAAGCTGTTCGAAAAGTTTCGAGAAGAGTGTTTTGCATGCACTCGACAATTATAGTTCTTTTTATAATTTTATTGCAATTGCGATTTTATACTTCGATGGATCATGCGGAATATTATTCGAGACTATTTTTGGGATGGAAGGAACATTATATTTTGGGGATGATTGCAAATTCGACAGCGATTGTTGTTTTGGTGGGAATCAAACATACGACGGTGGCCTTTCTTGAAGTTTTTTCAATTGCTTTAGCCACTTGCTTTACTAAAGTCATTGACAATTTAAGTCAATTTATTTTAGAAGAATCGGGAAAATGGGAGGGAAGATATTTGGGTAGATATAAAATTAAAGTGTACCTATAATTTGCAAGCATACTTTATAAAATATGTTGTAAATGTTTATTTAATATTTTTCTCAGGATACCCCGACCTCAAGACGACTGCTGAATATACTAAAAAATATTGTACCTTTTTCTCTAATAATCTGTTATCATTGGCTGACATCTCCTCATCAAAAGACAAGTACCAGCAAATGCCCTTAATTTCCTCAAAACCAGAAAAAAAGTTTGAAAATAATTTCGAATTTGCTCGAGATTTAGAAAAGAATTTGTTTTTAGCGAAACAAAACATTTTGGAGCAGTTGACTCCTGGGCAACAAATTTGTTTCGCAATTCGAAAAGTTCAGTGCGTCTCTAAAATGCAAAATGCTGTAAATAGCCTTTTTGGAGCTATACTTGCTCTTGATCTTGGCTTCACAGTTTTTATGATTGTTTTGCTAAAATACTTGCTAATTCGTAATTTGGCATTACATGCTAAAGAATTAAGAGATATTTATTTGGGGAATGACGCCAAAAATCCAATTCAAAACCAAACAATTGTGCCCGATGGAAACCTTTTGGTCTCTAGTATTGGAGGATATCCAGAAGATAGCTTTATTTCCGGATGGTCGTTTTTCTTGGGATTTGATGTATGTTTATCTTTGAAGCTTATCGTTTTGACAAAATTGCTAGGAAAAGTGTACAAGGCGTCAGTGAGGTTGAACGAGAACTTGAGCAAAGTTTTGGGAATGGCACAGAAACTTATGGATGATTTTACAGGAAGTGATTATGAAAATGATAGGGATCACTATGGAGTAACTTTGAGAAAACCTGGAAGGCCTCTGATCACTTTTATAGAAGCTGATACTGTTTTGGCGTTTTTGGCAGTGAATTCTTCTCATCCAATTGCATTTTCTGCGGGAGGACTTCTAACGTTTTCGGGGACTACCATTATGCTGATTGTTAGCGTCGTTATCTCTTATGTTGTTTTTCTTCTGCAAGCATAACAATTACATTTATTGTCATTTGTTTTATTTTTTGTTAAGATGATTATTATAGTCATAATGCACTTGCAAGTAACAAGTTAAAAGTTAAAATGATTTTCACAGGCAAATATGAATAATATGGAAATTAACATAAAGCAATTCTGCTTTTGTTTGTTCAATTCGTTTTAAAATTACCTAACCAACATAATATCATATGAAAGTGTTCGATTACAAATGAACTGAAAAGTATAATCAATAAATAAAAACTTATTTAATTTTTTCCTCATTGTTTTCATTCAACTTCGCATCATAGTAAATGGCATTGGTTTTCTGGGAATCTAGTGCATTTCATGAAGAGTACACTCATGTTTATATAAGTTATTGGCGTCGCAGCCCATCATTTTTTATTGTTGCATTGGTATGTAGTCAGCAGCAAAAAAACTGAAGATCATCTTTTAAGATTAAAGTGAGCATTTTTATGAATGCATAAGTCTACTGAATGTGAATTATGAACTTAATAAAATATTTAAATAATGGTTATGATGAATATGTGGCTCCACATTCAGATTCAACTAATATTTCTTCATCAATCTTTTTATTATTTTAAATATCAGCACCATTCATCTTGCATACACTATAATTTGTAATTATTTATAATACATTTTTAAGCCTGAAGAAGAAACACAACATAAGAAATAACGACACTAATAATCAGTATAATAGTACTTCCGGAAAATGTCAAAAGACCCCCAGCAGAGAACGCTATTGGTTGGGTTGAATTCACTGCCAAAAACGCCAAAACATTATCAGCTTCAATGTTCGTTATCCAGGGTCTCTTGTTGTAATCTCGTCCTCCTTGATCACCTGTTTTTGAATTTAAAAGATCGTCGACCAACTTCTGAGCCTTCCCTAAAACCTTACTCAAAGCCGCATTAAATGTCATCGATGCCTGATGTACATTCCCCAAACATTTTGTGAGAATGATAACCCGCAAAGTAAAGGAGATATCAAACCCCAGGAAAAATAGGAACCCAAATTGCGAGCCAAACGAGAGCAACGGTTCAATTTCTGTACCGGAAGTAGTGTCATTATGAATTTCTGTGCTGTTGATTGATAAGCTGCCTTCTTCTCCAGCAGATTCCATATAAAACTGTCTTAATCTTGCAGCTTGCAATGTCATGTTCCGAATCAACAAATATTTCAGTAAAACTATCATAAAAACTGTGAATCCAAAATTAACTGCAAAAATGCAGCCGAATAGGTTGTTAACGACCATTTGCATTTTAGAGACTCTCTGCATTTTCCGAATCGCAAAACAAATTTGTTGCCCGGGAGTTAGCTGTTCAGAAATCATTTGGCGTTTTCGGTTCTTTTCATTTAGGATGAAATCTTCAGGGTCCATAATGTACTTCAACGGCTTATCATGTTTATCTTCAACATTTGAATCAGCAATCAGAGACTTTAGTTGCTGACCATTCGATGTAAGGTCTTTTGATGATGACAGCTTATTGGAAAATATACAATTATTTTGGCTACAATCCATTTCAGGTTCCTCGGGGTAACCTGAGAAAAATACAATTATATTGGAATTTTTTAAAACATCAATGAGAATTAATATTTTAAGCAGTGTCAACCAACCCAAATATTTTTCCTGCCATTTATCCGCCTCCTCCAGAATAAATTTGCTCAAGTTCCCAATAACCCTCGAAAAACATGTTGCCAGGGCAAATGATAAGCACTCCAAAAATGCAATTGTCGTCTGCTTCATTCCCAATAAAACAAATATCCCCAAGGAAGTCACCGTTATTCCCAAGTAACGGTTAATTCTTACCAGCAGCCAATTCCTCCATTCTGTTTCTGTTGGATCCATTGAAGTATGAAAACGTAACTGCAAAAGCATTCCGGTGGCTGCCATCATTGTCAAATGCAAACAGAAAAATCTTCGGGAAACCTTTCGAACAACTTCTGGTTCAGAAAATTCACAAATTCCGGCATTGTAAATACCCATTTCATGGAAAAAATTTGCAATTTGCCGACCTTTGAAAGTTCCACTAAAGATAAGCATTAGTGGACAAATTGTTGATAAAAATTGGCTGATTAGTTCGACCATTTTGTTAAATCTGGCAAAATCTTCAGCGTTTTTGCTGTTGTAAAGTGGATTCCATAGAAGGGTTTCGACCATGCGATAAAAGGTGTTTGCAGCAGAAAAAGAAATGAAGAGAAGGGTTAAGGCTACCCGGAAAAATGTAAAGGTTTTATGGGGTTGATGGAAGTGTCCGGAAGGAGTAACGGTGAAAGTGGAGACGCCAAGGAGATAGTTGACTTTTATTAAAGGTCTTAAACCGTCAGCCATTGTTAATCGGAATGAAGATTCCTTTTCGTCCTGATAATCTTCGGTTGTCATGGTTTTTAAAATTAAGAGTTGTATATATGACTATCGCAGTGTACTAATATTAAAATCTGAAAAATAAATTTCTAACAGTTTTTGTGAAATATGAGCTTTCGGTTGGATTGTAGAGAGGAAAATGAAATTATCAGAAAAAATGGTAAAATGGAAACAGATTTTGGTATTTAATTGATTAACTCAACACGTCAACACTTTATGGTATTTTAGGTTGCGACCTTTTGTACGACACATAACTGATATTGTTTGCTGGATTTATTAAATAATAATGAGTTAACGGATGACAACGTTTTAGCAGGGCGTAGCCCATCTCTTTATCGATTTCATCATATAAACTGAACTATTATAGCAAATTACTGCAAAAAATGCTGGATCATATTATTATACAGCCAAAAAGTAATAAACATAAAATAATTTGGCATATGGCAAATCTGATATAAATATATGCACTCTACGGACATGAGGAAATGTAATACATATTAGTAATAGTAATCTAATATTGGTGTCTGTAATGAGACGAAATGCAATACTGTTAAGTAAACAATACCCGAAATCCCGAGTCAAGATGAAAAACGTCATAAATTGTATGTGCTGGCAAATAAGTAATGGATCAATGGTTTTATTTTATGTATTTACCAAATGCATACGGTGTAAATGATAAGCAAAGGGTATTCTCTTTACGAGTTTATAATTAAATTAATGAATGAATTCTAACTTTCTGAAGGAAATTGGATAGATTAAAGCTGCATAGAAAAAAAACTGAGTTTCTAATTTCTTTGTCTTTATCTGAATCACCGAGAGCTACTTTTATATTGTGACTCTGTATTCAAAAATAGCTGGTGGATATGGACTCTCCAAAGCAAAATACCTGAACTTTCATGAATCTGAATGCTTAGTATTCCCTAACAAAATGGTCAAGGACAAATTTTATGTACAGGACAGAAAGAATGTACACGCCTTATAAGCTTTATTGTATGCCCATTGTTGTTGTCTGTATGCCTTTCTTCAGGATTTGAAAGATGAAAACTGATTGAATGAGAAGAGGATATTAGCAGGTGCAATGACACGACACACGACATGCTTCTGATTAAGTGCAGCTTAAAATGTAAAAGGGCTAAAGCGAATTCAGTAACTACGTAAAGGTAAGGTACCTGTAGGTATACACCTTTTTCATCTGTTCATTCCAAAAACCAGTTTCACTTTTCAAGGGACTTCCCCGTGTCATCCTTCATTTCTAAACATTGTAGATGTCCATATAACTAATGGGTCGGGTCCTGATTCTGATCGTTCATTGTTATTGCGTAAATTATTATTCTGTCTGATGATCAATCCTGTAGATTCTAGATCTGACCGAAAATCCTGCTCCAAAATAAAAAGAAGAATTGAAAGCAAGGTCACTGTTAACAAATGTTATGTATTTATATATGTACCTCTTCCTCACCTGAAGAATTACAGATGATGATACGAAAAATCAAGAAAACAATGAAAGGGAAAGTTTTAAATTTTTTGAAGGCTAGTCTGTGAATGGAAATCATGATGATAATGATGATGAGAAATAGGGACAAGTTCAAATTTGTATTTTTCTCCAGGCTACAGAACAGATTGCTGACACAATTTTTCTTCGGCTTGGCTTCATTTTTTTCTCTGAGGCAATGTGATAATTTAATTGCTTAATTCCCGAAGAGATTTGTTTTTTATTAAAATTTAGAGCAAATGGCACAGTTTTTCGTTGTCGCATTGTTTGTGTTTGTGATGGTGATTTTTGTTTTGGATAGATTAAAGGAGAAAGCTATCAAAGATCGGAAAGAACAGGAAAATGGGGCGAAGGAAGAAAATATTAAGGCAACTGCAAATAGAAATAAAAGCTGGATGGATTTAGTCCCAGGACCGAAACCATTTCCTTTGCATTTTGTCGGAAATGTGTTTCAATTACAACCTGTGAATAGTAAGAATTAACTGGTAAAAAGTGTTGGTTTTAGTTAGTTAATTGACATAGTTCAATCTTTTAAAATCCCAAATAATAATTTATTTTTAGAGTCTCGACGAAAGTTTTTCGAGTGGTGCCGTGAATTCCCGACTTGTTTCAAGTTTATCGCTTTTAATAAAGCATTTATCATCCTGAATAGTCCGCAGTTGGCACACGTAAGAAATTGTAACATGGAAACTAATCAAAGTTTCAAAACATTAAGTTTAATATTAATTTTTTTCTCAGAAATTACTCAAGTCAACGAACATGGGCCACCTCACAAAGTCGTTCATGTACGACTCCATGAAGCCTTTTATGTCATCCGGACTCATTCCAGCCAGTGGTCACTTCTGGCAGCATCACAGAAAAATCCTCAACCGTTCCATGAACTACAATTCCCTACGAAACTACACATCCATGTTGAATTTTCATAGCAACAAGCTGGTCTCCAACTTAGACAGGCTTTTCCAGGATGGAAAACCTCATCAAATCAATGTCCTTTTGAACTGTACATTTCTCCAAGTTATCTGCAAATTACTAACCGGCCCAAATGTCATTGTTGAGGATGAAGACGTAGAAAATTATCATCATAACTTCCAGTCTTGGAAAGCGGATGTGATTAATCGCTTGATGAAGCCATGGTTACTTATCGATTTTATTTGGAACTTTCATCCTTTATCGAAAAAGTATCATGGGACGGTGGACAAGCTTCATGGGTTTGCGAAAAAGGTTATCGGACAGCATGAAAAATATTATAATGATAAGCACCTGAAGGAGGATAACAACAATAATGAGAAGGAGGAGGAGCAAGATGGAGTGGAGGAACCGTTCGAAAGCATGCTGAGTGATTTGCGGAGGGCTAATGTTTCAGAACATCAGATTATGGAGGAAGTCAACAGTTTGTTATTGGCTGTAAGGGACTTTCTTATTTTTGGGGTTTAAATGATCGTTTGAATGTTTAATTTGAAAACTAATTAAATTTTTAGGGACATGAAACGGTAGCGACAACAATGCATTTTTTCTGTTTTCTGATGGCGTTGGAAACCGAGTGTCAGGAAGCTTGCCGGAAAGAAATTGACCAAGTTTTTAACGACCCAATGCTATGTTCTGAAGATGGCCAGTTGTCGTATGAAGCGTTATATGAATTAAAATATGTGGAGCGTTGTTTCATGGAAACATTGAGACTATTTCCTCCGGTTTTCATTTATTTGAGACAGTTGGAGGCACCTTTTCAGTTAAGTAAGTTTGTTTTGAATATTTAAATAACTTGAAATTATAAAATTAACAAGTTAAGAAAGGTTCATTGAGTTTAATTAATTTTTGTCTAAAAATAGATATTGATGAGAATAATGTGGAGTTGCCCATCAGTACAAACGTGGTTGTCGTCCCTTCAGCTATTCAAATGAGCCCAAAATACTATCCCAATCCAAAACAGTTTGACCCTGACCGATTTTTACCTGAGGAAATGAAGAAAAGGCCGATCGGGACATACATTCCTTTTTCTGGAGGTCCCAGGGGCTGTCTGGGTCAAAAGTTTGCCATGCTAGAATTAAAAATGATGGCTGCCTATGTTCTTCGTCGCTTTGAGTTGAGCACTGAAGATAAAATGAATGATATTCCTATAATTCCTTATGTCACTTTGACGCCCAAAAGAGATTATTTTTTCACTTTCAAGAGGAGAAATTTTGATTAAAACAATAGTTTTGTAAATGAAGTATTTATCTAAAAATTAACTAAAAATTTTATTTAAAATATTTATTATATTAATTTAATTGCGGTTTTAAGCAAAATAAAATAGTTTTAAATGAAGCAGAAAAGTTCTTGTTCCTGCATTGAACTGTTTTTTACATGCATTTTAAATACAAAAGCTTGTCTTTGTTGTTGTCACTGTATTTATATTTCTCAAGATACCCCATTTCAAATGCTTTCATGAGTTGGAAATCTGAAGACGGTGTTTTTAAATGTACTTGGGTAGGTCTCATCTGATCTGTTTACCAACTTTGCACAGATGTGCACTACTGACTACTACTGATCTTTACTTTTACGAAATAGCTTTCTGAATAAATAGGTGCACTGCAAAATTGATTTTCCCCAGTAATTTGCTAATTGCTGTTTAGTGAAAAGTTAATTGGAGTTGGGAATTTAAAATGCTTACAAAGGAAAAGACTTTGCCAACTTATGATGAACTATCTGTTCAGGAGGTTGAGTTAAGTACTCCGTTTCTAAGGGCAGGCGCCCACCATTTGGGGAAGAAATGCGAGGAAGAAAATAATGTGAGTAGTTTAATTGTTTAATATCCTAAAGTTAAGTGATTATAATTTTTATAAAATTGATAGTTGATGTATTGTAAAGTTAATATTGGTTCATTGTAAAATTTGGTTTTTACAGGAATTTATGTTATGCCGTTTGGAGGAGAAAGACCCGAGAAAATGCCTCAACGAAGGAAAACTCGTCACCTCCTGCACACTTAAGTTCTTTCAAGCAATTAAACGAAGCTGCGCCCAGGAGTTTCATAGTTACGCAATGTGCATTGACAAGTCCAGCGATGACTTTTCTTTTGAACCGTAATTTAAAACCTACTAGCATAAAACCTTTCTTTAAAACATAAACATGGTTACTATAGCTTTAAACTAAATCACAGCTATTAATATTTTTAAATAATCAATTTGTTTCCAGTTGCCGCAAGACACAGGCCGCTTTTGATGGCTGCATGAAGGATAAACTGGGCCTAGAGCGTCCACCTTTTGGCTATTTTTGCGAGCCTCGGGTACATCAAACTCAACGTGCTCAGCCAAAACCGGAAATGCCACCAGTTTATCCAGATGCTCTTGTAGAAGCACCTCCAGATAGTTATCCCCGTAATCCTTCTGTTCACCAAGGTAGACCCTACTTCATGGGTTAAGTTATCAAAGAAGACATCATGATGAGATAGTAGTAAAATATACATAAAAAATGCTGCAGCGTCACTGTCACCAAAAATCATTATGTAATTAAAAGTAAACGTGCTAATACTACCTTTCTTCTTTTAAACGACAACGTTACAGTTATATAGCAATTAGCCGTTTATTATTGGGGAATGCCAATAACAATGGCAATTAATGATGAATATGTAGTCAATTGTTATATTTAATCATTCTTTTTGTTCAAATTTTTCCTCATCGTTGAGCGTTCGAAATGCTTTGGAAATGTGAATAGATAATTTATAATGAAACCTAAGTAAGAAAATAAACGAAAAAAGTGTAAATATAACTTGACTTGAATTTCATTTTTTACATTTAACAATTCCTGTTTTTATTTTTTTCCTTTCTTCTCCTTCTTCGTCGTATAATATTTAGTTTTTTATAATTATTTTTTATCATCAATCATCTTATCCTAAATTCATCATCATCATCACATCAAAGATAGTTTTATATAATTAACATACTTGTTTTTGCATAAAAACAAAGTTTAACTAATGAACAAGCAAATTTTTCCCTGTTGTGTACTTGCTTACATCGATAATTTTAAGACGAATTAAAAACAAGCCATATTTAAATTACGGGTCCTGATTATAACAACAATTTCATATACAATTTTAATTATTTTTTAGAATACATGAACAAAGCTCCATGCTTATATTTTTTAATTTTTAAACTTATCCTATGTGTTGAAAAAAAAGATCAATCTTATCATAATAACATAATAATTAATATCACCATCATCATCATCAAAAAAACGTAATAATATCGACAAGAAACAATAGTTAATTAATATTGAATTGGTAAGTTCATTGATCATAAATTTTCTTAAATATTTAACGACTTGTAGTGTAGTTGCGAGAGCGGCGCGTGTAGTTTTAAATTTAAAGTGTACAATATTTTTTAAACCTAAAAAAATCATCAATCATCGTCGTAAACTTTAGTACCTTTTTTGTATATTTATAAATGTAGTTCTTTGTTGAATGAAATAGTTTTTTATTATTTTCTTGTACTCTTTTTTCCCTTTTTCATTAAACTTCCCTCACATTTCATCCTTTCATCTTTACATCTCCTTCATATTTTATATTTTGTTTTTTTGTCAGTACTTTACTTAATTTTTTAAAATCATTTTTAATTACTTTTTTTATGAGATCACAGAATTTCAAACGAAAACACAAGAATCACATTATTTCCATTTTAAAATATAATTATTAATAATACAAAAACGAGAAAATAAACAACACGACGGACGAGACGACAAAATTATAATAATAATACAACCCGAGAAACAACAAACTGACAACATTTAATTGTTTTTGAAAGACTTAAAATTTAAAATTAGTATAACTGGCAGAGAGTGAGTGAGGAAACGTGAGAAAACAGTAGTTAATTGTAAATATACAGTTACTAGCTTGTTAACAAAAAACATTTCAAGTGACCAAAAAAGTAAGATTAGTTTGTATAATTGCTTTGTAGACTGGTTTCCTTTTTGTTGGAGTTAATTAAAATACTTGTGTTTGTAAATGTTCAAAAATCTTTTCGTGCTTGTTCGTTTTTAAAAACAACAAAACAATAATTTGCTAATTTTACATGTAAAATTCAGAGAAATTATAAAATATAATTAGCTAATTACTTAATAATAAAGTTTGAGTATAAAGAGGAGAACATTCTGTTTTCTTTGTTTAGTTGGTAGCTTGTTATATAGAGCAATGGAGAGGGTGTTTATTATTTTACAAATGCTTTACTAGTTAATTAATTAGCTTTCATCAAATGACGTTTAGTTAGTGTTTTGTAAAAGCTTAAACTTGCTATTTTCTTGAGCAAAGAATTTCGACTTTGCAAAAAACAAACAAATTTGCAATGATAAACTTGTGATAATTTGATTGCATAATTTTTGGTAGTATGTATTGATTTTGAAAAGAGTATAACAAATTTAATATTTTGGTAGTCGTCGATCGCCGTTTTTTACAAGATGTCTACTGAGGAGGAAGGGAGGAGATAGGAGGAGGACGGATACATAAAAAATAGCTTTTTCTATCAAATTATCCCTACGTTTTACGTGTTACAGTTAAAAATTATTGAGTTTCTTCTATTTCATCTGTTGTCTGAGGAGTTGCCGTTGCTTGTTGATGCAGCGGAGGAGGAATGTTGTGATTGCTGTTGTTGTGCGGAGGGAAGAAGCGAGTAGGAATTGATAGTGCCGTTAGAGTTTGAAGATGCTTGTGTTTGTTGAGTTCTTGACGCGGTAGGTGGAGGCGGTTTTGGAGATGCGGCGTCAAGAAGATTGTCGCCGGCAATTTCACTCCAGCCTTCGTCCCTAGAAAAGAAACAAACCATTAAAATACAATTTATAGTGCAAAGTAAAATAATAAATTGAAAACTGCATCAAATTATTATTGAAATCTTACTTTGTGCCATCTTCGTTCACGTGGAAGCCGTAAAGCTTGCCGCAGTACTTTGCTTCGTCGATCTCCCCGTTAAAAACATCCTGAAATAAAATGAAAATATGCAGATTACGACAAGCTACGCGAAATTTCTTATTTTGATGAAAACTGAAAATAAAATTTTAATACCGTGCTAAGAAGCTTGAAGAAAGTCATCCCAGTCAGCAGTGAATCCGAGCCAGCCTGATGTTGGGTACCAACCCGTTCTTGACCCATTTGGTTAGCAATATCCTGTAGACCGCCGTGTAGATCCACACTCTTCATGAGAAACTTGAGGTCGTACACATTGGGAAAGTAGATTTTCATAATTTCAAAAAACTTTTCCTCGTTCTCCGGCAAAGGAAGATTGCTGAGTAGCTTGATAAGATAACCAAAATCGAATCCACTGTGAAAGGTGAGATAAGTGACTTGGTCACTTGTTACCATCCCAGATGACATGAAATATTCGCCAAACAATTGCGGATCGATTCCCATTTCCGCATGCCTCTCGAACTGAATTCCACACCGAGTGAGTAAAGAAATACTATCGGAAGCGTAGAGATCCTTGTTCAAGCTAAACTTGAAATTGAACTGCCAAGTACAAACGCCAGGGGGGATTTTTCCATGCCTGTCCATGAAGGTGACCCCAAGTTGGATTATCTTGAGGCGGTCCACGTTAACTTTAAGGAGCTCGTAAGGGAAAACACCAGCGCCACGTACGGCGCATTGGGGACGGACAACGATTCCTGGAAACTCAGTGTCCTGAAATTAAGAAAGAAAAAAAACACATAACAGTTAATAAACCAATTTGTTATCAAACTTCATTAAATTTGAATTTCTTACCATCGCAATAAATGTGTACTGCCTGACGACTTTCCTGATCTTGGCAAATTCCTCCAGCAAATTATGCGCCCACACTTCCTGGACACAGGTTGGAGAGTGATCCTTGTCAAGAGCAGAGTGTTGACCTAACGCGGCGGCGAGTGCGACAGGAACGGGTATTTTGCCAGTACCAATTATCATATGACGCCCTCCATTCTTATCCTTGATGCCGCTTCCTAGTAGCCCATTAGTATTGATAAGGTTATTATTGTTGCCTGGAGTGGTACCATTAGTGAGTATTGTTGACTTGCTATTGGGAGTGGTGAGGATCGTTGTGGTGGCGTTATCTTCATCCGCAGACGAGTCTCCGCCTCTTAATCGACTAGATGTTCCTCCCCCTGCTGCTGATGTTGGTTGGTTGATCCCATCCCGTACCATCTTGAGAAACTTTTTCGCCGCCGTCATCTGCTCGTTGTAATCCTTACAGAGGAGAAGGGCTTGACAGGAATCGCTGGCAGCGGCTACACCGTTAGGAAGAGGAAGGATGGATTCAACAATGGCCTTGGTGGCGGCATCGTTGTTACTGCTAGTGCTAGGGATAGGGATAACGAGACTTGCTGCTACTCCACCATTTCCTTCATTGTCAGGTACATCAACATTCACTCCATTTCCATTACTAACAGTAGCAAGAGGACTTGGAGGCCCAACAGCGCCTACTCCATTTTCTTCAGGACTTGGTGGTGATACGACAGCTTCCTCCCTTTCGATTGGTTCCGAGGAAGAAGAAGATGTCAGGGAAGTGCCTACACCGCTACTATCACAACTGCTGGTTCTCCCAGAAGATGTGGTGGTCGCCTCACCTCCAACGACTCCTACACTGGAGGCTTGACAGTCATTACTGGGTGTATCTTTTTCCTCATCCTCTCCACCACTAATTCCGTTTATTTTTGGGGCTTCCTCCTTCGTAATGTTGGTCTCCAGCTCCTTAATTATCTGGTTGTTGTTGTCTCCTCTATCTTTATCCTCATTATTGTTCCCATTCTCCTCTCCCACCATAGGAAGGACAATGATATTATTATGCGATGAAGGGTCCGTGGTGCCTGCTGAAGAATTTTGCTGATGAGTAAGCTGTGCTAACGCTGCCAGCGTAGGCACCTGACCCGCTGCCCGTTTCATATTTTCTTGCAAGTTGTTGAGTTGCTTTTGCTGTTGCTCCTCAGAAGTTGTAACGGCGTTCCGATGATTGTTGAGATTGTTGTGTGGTTTGATTACGTATTCATCAATTTCGTCATCTTCTTGTTTACGTTCCGAGTCCATGAGCTGCTACAAGGAATAATATTTCAAAAAATAAAAAACGCACCCGAAAGTTAGCTAAGTTTAGCTTAGAAAGGTAAGTAGTAGTAAAGAAGAAAGATAAAGATAAGGTAGACAATTTGTAGAATATGTAGAAATATTTTGTAAAATTGTAAAGGTAAATGTCATGAAAACGAGCAGACCTGTCCCATCATGACCATAGCAGGTTTTGGTGATGATGGCGTTGGTCACGGGGGCTCCTGTAAACAAGTTATCTTGAATGTTTTTGAGGTGGCACGGCTCCTGCTGATCCAGAATTTGAACACTTCGGACGCGACTGAAATTGGAACGGGCAAATAAAAATGTCAGCTTTTAACAATTGCCAAATTCAAATTATTTAACACAATCTAATAAACAACACAATTAAGTAATTTTAAACTTACCACTCCCAATCACAATATATGTGAACGGTCATTGACTATTCGATTCAGTTACTCAGCCAAACACAACAGGACTTTAATAGATGGTTGTTACGTTTAAAAAAGTTTTTAAAATTGTTCGAAAGTACAAGGTGGCACGAATTTAAAAACCGTGATTGAAACTATTTTTACTTGTCGTTTGAAATTTGAAATCGTTGTACTAGAATCCAATACCTCAATAATTAACTATTGTTTGACTAACGATGATGACGAGATGACAAAAGGTTTAATGATTTTATACTTTAAAATAACTCCCTAAGTATGCTAAACTTTAATTATCAATTATTATGTAATAACTATCTTTAACGAGTGATATTTTACTGATGATGACTTTGGATAAGATTGATGATGATGATAAACCTGACTATTTATATGACTATTAAATATTAATACACACTAATTGTTGATGTTAATTAAAAATCCCTTAAACTAACTTCTCTATTTAAGATTATTTACAAACAAGAAAGAGAACTAGACTTTAAATCTTCAATGTCCACAGAAAAATTACGTCAAAAATAATACAGATAATTAAATGAACAGAAAGATTATTAATTCAGCTCATCAAAACTCTAACTGCTAATTATCTCTCCAAACAAACCACTTGACCAGTGACTGACCTATGACCTCTTGAACCTTTTCTTCAAATAAAAAAACACTAAACACCACCACCGACCAATGACGAATCGTTTTTTCCTATCCGTTGATAATTACAATTAAGCATTAAAAGAGAGACGAATGAACAATTAAAGTAGAGCTGAATAGTTAATTTTAATTGCGGAAAAAAGTAGTAGCAGTGTTCTAATGTTGATTGATGGAATAATAAAGAAGTTCAAAGTATTTTTTTCGTGAAAAAAAGTAACACAAAGCGTGACGGATGGACAATATTGCTGCTTCTTTATCTCTTTCTACTTACTTGTTTCTCACTTTTTCAATGCAGTCGTCTGAGTATTGAGTAGTCCTTCTTGTGTGTTCAGAATTCCACTCTGTTGTGTTCTGCCCTGCAATAAAATGAAATACATTGAGAGTATGGAATGGGTGTTCTGTCCCGTATTAAAAAGGAATACACTGGGAGGATGTGGGTTATCAGAAAAAATGAAAAATGAAATATATTGGAAGGATAGGGTGTTCGTATTTTCAAAGTAAATTCGAGTTCACACTTGACTGGGGTTTTTATAGTATTTTAGTTTGAGATGGATACAAAGCAGGATGAGATAAAAAAAAAGTGACAAAAATACGGTGTATGTTAATGCATGTGAGTGTATGGCATGTTCTTTATTGCCGAAGATGGCATGATTATAATGGATTTTCTACGGAATTGAAGAAGTGAAAAAGGAATATTATTACATGGTATGATTAGTATGCTCTGTCCTGTGTTAATTGGGGTTTTGGGGTACCTTTGTACCTGTATGTTTTGCTAGCTCTGTTCTTTGGTTCTTTGTAAAAAAATTTTGAGGTGTAGACAGTACTCTATTCGTTCTACGGAATGAAAAATGAAACAAAGCAAAACGCAGAGTTAAAACCTTTTATCGATGGCAAAAGTGGCATTTAAGAATAATATGTTGTAGGTTGTTAGTTGTTGAGTTTGTATTTGTAACGATAAGCATTGCATTTCCCTATTGCAGTTAAAATTAATTAATATTTTATGATAGTTTATCGGCGTCTGGCAGTTACTAAGCGAAAGCTAAAACTTATATGCTTATGCTGGAGTTGAATCTTTTTTCTGATGCTGATTAATGTTATAAATATGCGTGGGTGATGGCATCGCATAATCAAAAGCCGTAGTTGCAAATTGCAATAAGTGTAAATTGCTAGTATGCCAGGTTTTTCTTTGTGAGGTTAACTTGTCATGATTACTTTTAAATGAGATAAATCGTATCGGACGATGCTTACATGAACAGATAAAGTAGTAACGATGTTTTGTTTGTTTTCTGTAAAACCCGTAGGCCTCATGAACATGTGATGAGTTTTTATTTGATTAATTTATTTCATTGCACATATGTGGTTAAATTTATTTTAAAAACTGACTACACTAACGGACACGAAACCAATCAACCTTGGCTTGGCTTGGCACTAGTTGGCACTTTGGCACGTGAGTGACACCCACACCTTGCCTATTTACATTTTACGAAGGCTATGAACGATTTACATAAATACAAGCAATTAAACTTGACAAATTATGCAAGTAATACGCCAAAAGCATGCGCTACTTTTCTAACCAATGTGCTATTATCAATTAATTAGTAAATTAGGTAGCTTTATGCTGTTGTGCGATATATGCAATCAATGCAATGTCATATGCACTTTTGTAGTTTACGTAATCATTAATTTTCATTTTAAAACTGTATGCGGCATGCAAAGATGAATGAACTAAACGATCTCATCTTTCATTTTACAACTTTTACAATCATTTAGGAAAATCATATCTATTTATATACACTAAATCATTTGATCAATTATTGTCCAATCAAACAAAATCATGATCGCTGCCACGCGCAACGAGTCACGCACGGGTTCGTTTGACAAGATGACAAGGTATATTTCTGCTTCAATTTTAATTATTTAATAACAACTGCCAAAAAACAATATTTTTGCATGTGCAGCATTTAAAAAATTATTAAATCATCATTGGGAAAAAAATTAAAAGTGCCAAAAAAAACGCCAACAGCACCCGGGGTTCCCAGGCGGTCACCCATCCAAGTACTAACCGGGCTCGACGTTGCTTATCTTCAGTGATCGGACGAGAACTGGTGTGTTCAACGTGGTATGGCCGTTGGCGAAGAGATGCTGTGAATTTGCTGCTCTTCTTCAATGTAGAATGTAGATCATCATTCACCAGCTTAAGTACTTCTCTGTTTCTCTTTCTAGTTCTCACCTTCATGCACTCACCTTGATGGGAACGATCAAGACATATGTAGCCCTAATTAATTTAAAGTGACTGAGTTTTGAATTCCGTTCAAAGCTATGTAGAAAATGGCATTTCAATCACAGGCTTATTTATATCTCAAATTAATTGCTGAACATTTAGTACGAATGACCCCTTATGCTGCCAGATAGCTCATTGTGCATGTATTTTTTCTGTGTATTCATTGAGCCAACAAAACCAAAACAAACGACATGCCTCTCTGCCTGTTTTCAAAAGCAATTGAGCATCCACGTCTCCAAGTTTTTGAGAGCTCATGTTGTTGTTTTCCCGTTTTGCAGCTGAGATATCACATTTTTGCTATTCACTCTCTGCTGAGCACCACCTCCACCCACCTCCTAACAAAATTAACTTATTATTCCGCTGATAAGCAATAAATCGATTTGATTGCTCACAAAAACAAGACAATAGACAAGGCAGAAAAAAATGTGATTAGAGGCCTTATCTTTATACCCACCTTATCTTCTCCGTTTTCCGGTGCTTTCATTAAGTTTTTGGGTCGGTCGGCTGTCTTTGGATGTTGGAGGAATGGAAAAAATCTTAATTATTCGGCAGTTCACGACATCCTGTTCATTCATCACAAATAATTCTTCTTCTATCGTTCTGACCTTTACTACTTAATTTATTAAAAAATAACGCCCACCAGCAGCTGGTCCAAAGCAAATAGCAAATTCAAAATTAAATTCGGACAACATCCAACATCGCTCGGAGGTGAAATATTTGTTAATTGTTCAAAATGGAGAAACAACTGGACGAGAAAATGTCAGCAATGTAAGCAGTCACTTAACTAGGATGTTGACTTCATTGGTTTTTAACGTTGGGGGAAGTAGCAGTTGTTTTTATGCTTAATTTCTTGTTTAAATCGGTTGTTTTGTTATTTTTTATTGGGAGCAGAATGGGGAAGCCAGGTGTCGTAGGTGCCATTTGTGTGGACAAGAAAGGTTTAACAATATCAGGTGAGTTTTAAAACAAACAAAATTATACGATGGTGAATGCAGAAGTATCTCAATAAAGTTAGGAGAATTTAGATCGTAATTGGTTATAATTAGATAAATAAGAAAATAATTCGCCACTGCTTTTTGTCTCGCCATTCGTCTTGTGTTTTAGTTGTCAGTGTTTTGTCACAGGACAATTTTCAATTTAGCCAGTGTTTTCTGGAAGATATTTTTAACAATAACAATTTATAGTCCCCTAAATTTGAACGTATTTTGTGTCTGATGTTCTGTTGTATTTGTGTGCATGTCAATTAAAGCAAGTGGTGTTGCGAAGCCAGAAATGTCAGGAATAATTAGTAGCATCGCGGACCAAGCTCGGAAACTTGAACCAACCAGTTCTGTAAATCCTGTTGTTCGATTAGAGTCTGATCAAGGGTTCGTGCCAATTAAAAATTTTAACTTTCTTTTTTTGCTTTTTTAATTACTTGCTCTGGAAAATCTGATTCTGGTTTTCTTACTCTTTGTTTTTACTCTGTTATGTGATTTACAGATACTGTTTGATTCAAAAGAAGGGCGATTTTACAATGGGCATTTTCAAGACAAATTCTTAATTCTTAACAATTTTCCCGAGTCTGAGAGGAATCGCTAACTTGATTAATTAATATTTACTTTAATTATTGCCACATCATCACTGTCTCGCTTTCAGTTTTAGTGATTTCTGCATATTTTTAGAAGTTAGTTAATGGTTCCAGACCTCAATTATAATACGCAATTAAATATATTGTGTGTACAAACTATATATTCTTTTCGTTATAATCTATTATTTAAATGTAGTTTAAAAGGTTTCAATTTTTCTGATTCCTAAAATGTTCAGTTTGATGGATTCATACTTAAAAGTGTACCTAATACTTATCTGTCAAATTCGGTTATAAATTGTGAAGCTCTCTTTTTTACAGAACAATAAAATGAGAAACTTAATGCAATAATTTATTTGGGTTGAAGAAACTTGGCTAATCTTTAATGTTTCATCGCTTTTATTTTCGATAAGCTGCTCGTTCTCGTTCCCAAACGCCTTTGTTAGATGAGACCTCCTCCTCCTCAGATGATGCAGAAATTGCAGGTTCCCCCAAAAGATCCCCAAACATAAAGGGTCCGAATGAAATACTCTCAGGATCTGTGCGTTCAGCATCTTTTAATATTATTTTTCAGGTTAAAGAATAAACTTTGAAATGATGTTTCAACTAAGAGTAGCTTTTAAATTTTGTAAATTTGTTTATCTTTTAGGTATTGACACGGGTATTCACCTTCCTTTTGAACGCATTCATCCTTCGTTATGTCTCCCATGAGGTGCTAGGAATTTGTAACGTGCGACTAGCTCTTTTATACTCTTCAGTCATGTTCCTGAGCCGTGAGCCTTTTCGTAGGGCGGTCCTTCGGAAAAACGAGAAGGACTCGTGGCCTGAAACAATTAATTTAATTTGGCTCGTGTAGGTAGATACTGGGCTTGTTGCGAAATTGGATATTTGTATTTTCAATATAAAATAATTTTTTAAGTTTCTATTTTCTCTCGGTTCAGCATTCCAACCACCTTATTCTGGTCATTCTTCCTGGGACTGATATGGAGCTATGTACTTTCGCAACCAGATTCTAACCCAGGTCAAGCTGCTCAGTACAGATTAAGCGTTGGGGTCATGTGTTTAGCACTTTCTCTTGATGCCCTCACAGAAGTCCCTTACATTATCGGCCAGTACTTTATGTTTTACAGATTACGAGTAAGCCAGTAGCCCAACAATATACTAATGCGAATTTTCATTATTTCATTAATTTTTCGATTTATTGATTTAATATGCTATTTTTACAGATTGTTGGTGACACCATCCTTATCGCTGTCCGTTCCTTCTGTCTCTGCGTCGCCGTTATCAAGTTCCCCTCCAACGCCATCTTCTCGTACGCCTTCGGTACTTTAATTGGCTGTTTGTTCGTGATGACCCTTTATTTCGGATACTTCTACTACTACATCAACTTCGTCTCCAACGCAAAACGAGATCTCCCATTCGGCTCAATCATGTCCCTGCTTCCCCGTACTGACATTGCTAAGCTTCCTCCCGAGTTGACCACTCTTGTCTGGACATTTTTCAAGCAAGGTGTTCTCAAACAACTGCTCACTGAAGGGGAACGATACATGATGACGTTTTTAGATGTCCTTTCCTTTCAAGAGCAAGGAATCTATGACCTCGTCTCCAATTTGGGGTCACTTGCCGCAAGGTTCATCTTTCTTCCAATTGAGGAAAGTGCCTACTCCTTCTTCGCCCAGAGCTTGACAAAACAGGCTAAATCTGGATCCAAGAAAATGAAGGAGATGATGATTGAAATTGGAGCAGTTCTTGGTCGTCTAGTCAGAATGATGTCACTTATCGGAATGATTATCTTAGTTTATGGACTAGCGTACTCAAACACAGTTCTTCATCTTTATGGAGGAGAGCGCCTGAGTGATCCCAAAAGTCCAGGAACCAGACTGTTACAAGCGAATTGCATAAATATTTTTACACTTGCGTTAAATGGGGTTACGGAAGCGTTTACTTTTGCAGCGATGACTAAGGATCAAATGGACAAATTCAATAAGAGATTAGTCTGGTTTTCCGGGATTTATTTGGTGGCAGCGTGGATATTTACGAAGTATCTGGGAAGTGTGGGCTTTTTTATTGCGAATTCGATTAATATGACGCTAAGGATTGTTCAAAGTTGTACTTTGGTTAAGTTGAAGTTTAAAGGGTACAAGGTGAATCCGTTCAAATGGTGGTTACCGGAATCGAGGGTGGTTGGAGCTTTCGGGATATCTGCAGTTTTGGTGCTTCTTTTAACGGTAATAATAAGTCAGCCAAAGAGCCAAAAGCTTAATTTTATGTATAAAAATAGTTGAATATATCAGTGTTGCAACTTTAATTAAATATTTATCTATATTGATTTTTCAGTTAATGGATCTCGGGCGTCCTCTCTTCGTTTTCTTTGGATTGGTCATATTCGGATGTAACGGACTAGCTGCTTTGTATTTCGATAGAGATCTCACCACATTTTTCCTCAGCATTTACAAAACTAAGAATGCGTAGCGAATAAAATTGTTTAAGCATAATTATATAAATGTGTGAAGAAATTATGACCGATATTTATCGATTCCAAATGATATATACATACAAATTATTGAAAACAAATTGCCTAATACACACTATGATAACCTGACTAACGTTTAGTAGCAATAAGGATTAAAAAGACTAACATTTACTTGATAGCATTTATCGTCTGATTGTTTAGACGTTTTAGATTAAAGTTGAAGTAGCTTGGGTGCTTCTCTAACAGATAATTTATGTTTCGTTCTTGTCCTCTGTGTTATTTAAATTTATATGCCATGACGTGACTGAAGAAGATGAAGAAAAAAGCTAATTACGTTTTCTATATTGTCATAACAATCTTTACCAAGTCATTTTGTTAATTGTTGATTATTTAGCTTTGCGATTTAATGCTCCTAAAGTGCATTTGTTAACCACATAGTCAGTAAGAATGTATTGCAGTTGAAAAGTTAAATTATGAATTATTTTTATGATATTAAATTATTATTATACGTTGGCATATAAGAACTCGTTTTAATTTTAAGTACATGTTTCTATCAGCAATTATGTGATGTTTGTTTCTCTGCCAACAAAAAATAAAATGTTAAACAAATTAACAAATTATATGATATGAACCAACGAATCTATAAAAATATTTAATTTTCTGTAAAGGTTTAGAATGAAGGGTAACTATAGTGATATTATTATAATGTTTATGGACACTTTTGCTTCAAAGCGTCGATCATATCCGCCTCCACCTCCAAATGTGCCTCGTCGAAACACTTGCCAAAGCTCTCAGAAATTTTTGGGAATCCTCCCAAACTGTCGTAACGTTCCCAGTACTGCTCCATCGTTTTATTCCAGCCTTTTGCCACAGGAACATTAAGCGCTGGGGCAGGTGGTGGCTTCATAATCTCCGGTCTTGTGAATGGAAAACAAATTAAAATGAAGCATAGAATCTTTACTAATTATGATTTTAAAATAGCTAAAAAATTGCGTAAGATTCAAAACTGACAAAGTTAAAAATGGTCTCGGGAGCTTCTTCCAAAATGGAGATTGCCTCCTCGCCGCTTCTTGGCAAGCATCCAAATTTCTCATGGTAATATTCAAGTCATACGTTTGCAGCAAATTGTTCCAAAACTTGTCATTATTTACTGTGGGGGCAACCCTCCACATATTCTGAATCTTTTCTGAGAACAGTCCCTCCAACGACATTTCATAAATGTGAAGCATCATCATATCCTGCATGAAGCTCTCGAAACAATAGCTATGTACAAAGTCGATAACTGACCAGGCAGCATCCAGTAATGGATGCCAGCGACCCCAACGGAATGACCATCCAGATAACCGATGGGGCCAGTATTCTTTAGCCTTTGTGAAGTATATCCCTTCAACCGCTGATAACTCATCGCAACGACTTCCGTTAAGAGCAAATTCCTGCGTACGTTTCAGACCGCAGTGGTCAAGCGTTCTTTTGATCCTTTTATAAAGATCAGGGGCCAAATCTAAAAATGTATGCTCCATCTTCCTAGAAATGTAAATCATTCCTTTAAGGACCTGTTCCAAAAAGTCTTCAGGAATGAAGGGAGAGCATGCGCCCAATATGATTCTCATGGATTTCGAAAGAATCTTGATAACATTGAGGGTCGTGGAGTCATGAATAGCTTTGGTGAGGAAGCTAAGCCCCAAATCAGCGGTTATTGGACCATGTTTTGTGCTTTTTCTAGGTCTGGGTGGTAAGGTTCCACCAGGACCTGTGGAAGAGCCGTTAACCTGAGCTCCACTGGCGTCTCTACCAATACGAAGTCCACGACCCTGCATTGATTTTTTAGGGTCTGGTGTTGTCGTTGAAGGAGTTTCTGCTGTAGGAGGAGGACCTACAGGTGGAGCAGTTGGTCCGAAAGCACCTGCATAAGGTTTTAGTAGTACATCATCCTCGTCATCATCGTCCATCAGGAGCCTGAGAAACATGGCCTTGTTCATTTTCTTAAGTTCCTTCATATCAGAAGCGGACACCTTTGAGACGTCAAAGTCATCGGGAATGGGATCCTCATCAACAACCGCGTGAGGATCTTCCCATTCTGCAAGGCAGTCGTCTTGACAAACATTTTCTGGATTGACTGTATAATTTAAAAATCATTTTCAGTTACTTTTTATCATCTCACATTCTACTTATCAATTGAGAACCTTACAAGTGCCTTTTGTCTCATTCGCGGCATCATATTCCTCCCATAAAAAGTAGGTTAGCTATAAACATTTTAATTGCATTTTCTATTTGAAATGTCCAACTGATTGTAGTGTTTCACTTATCAAATACTTTACCGTGGTAACGTCATCCAGATCGTCTCCTTCGTTGTCAATCACCCGATCTGTGTTTTCCGCACAAAAATCTGTTGGCGCTGTTAAACTGAAAAAATAATGTTGATTATTTTCTATTCCAATCTGAAATAAAATAATAAAATTTAATTGTTTTAATTACACTTTTCCTACGTGGTCCCCAGTTTTTGCGTAGTATCTACAATCTGGATTGATCACAGGTTCCTTGAAAACGAATCCCCCAGGACAATCGGTGTCCTTCATTCGTTGAGGTCCATATTGAGGCAAACAGAAACGGAGCTCACCGACCACAATCTGGAAGAATATGTGACTCCAGAGAAAAAATTGGGTGAATTTTGTGGAAAAGTGAAATGGGGGCACGTTGATAAGCACGCTATTTTTATGTCGCTTAGACGACATCATTCAGATAAAAACTTCCTGATTTTTAAAATCAGGCAAAACCAGTATTAGGCTCACTGTAAATGAATACTTCCAAGTTAAATAAAAATATTAGATGCTCAATCAATCATATCGCTGTTGAAATAAAATTAAACTTTCAAAAGAAACATCAATGTCAATTCTATTAATTAATTATTTTGATGTGTAAACGTATAGGATATAATATTATTATGCCTGCAATTTATGAAAATATAATTGAGACAAAAGACATTGTCAGTATTCAACAAGATATAAAAATTCAAGGACAAATTAAAAATATTGCAAAAGTTATAATCTGTCCACTTGCAATTTCTCCCAAATCTTCGTTTTGCAATAATTCGACTTATTTTTACTGATTCTAGTTTGACGCCAATATTGATTATATTTACATATTGGTAATCTGTAATGCACCTAGATGGAATTAGAATTAAGGTTTCTTTATGTTCTGGCGTTAGAAAAAACTTAAACTAAAATTATGTTTAAAAATTTGGAAACTTTGTATTTTTATATATAAGCGTTTTCTTTATTTAAAATTGTTACATCACACATAACACAGTAGTAATGATCAATATTTAAAACTTAAAATAGCATAGAGGGTTTTTATAAAACAAAATCAAACTAAAACTACACATAGTTTATTAAAATTAAAATGCTTGCGTAATACCTTCGTATTCATCCACATATAACAAAAAAATAAAGATAAAAAAGTAATTGCATTATTTTGTTTTTTAAAGAATTGTGAAATTATCAGGAAGCCTGTGGAAGCAAATATATTTTCTCATTTTGCCCCAAACACATTGTCGTTTGAATCATAGCAGATTAAATTGAGTATGAGTATCATATTTTAAAGGCTATATTTTCATACATTTTCTGCAGCTTCTTTTGAAATATTACCGTTATATATTCTGTGTTAAACGGTAAATCTATTGATCATATCAAAAGTCCATAATGGTTGATCATATCCTGCAACATTTCCTGCATTTCTCATAATCAAGTAAACCAAATTCTTCACCGTTTTCGTATATCCCGCCACGTCATTATTAACCCTCCAGATAACCCTATCCGCCAAATGGAACTCAGGTGACCCTGACCATTTGAGGGTCTTAATCATCGCAGTGACCGTCGTATGTGGCACCAAGGCATCCAACTGTCCGGTGTAGATAAGCACCTTATAATTGTTATCTGTGTCTAATAACTCCTCCAATAAAAATTTCGCTGATTGATAAACGTCCTCATGCATTGCGTAATAAACGGTGTCATTAAAATTCGAAAATTGTTGAGTTCCAACATGAAGTGCCCTCCGAATATGGTCCTGTTCCAAATAATTGATAAAATAGTGCCTATCTTCAGGCCCTACTGCTTGATGATAGTTCCTGATATAGCGGAATCCTGTAACGTTTTTGAAATAAGATGGCGCTACTAGAGGATAACCAACCATGAGAGATTCCCCAACTTTGAAGGCATCCGCCCATCTCTGCTTCCGGATAAGGTCAAGGGTCACTTTTTCCAGTTCGTGGAAAAATGATTGCTCTTGTTCGCCGATAAGACCGATGCTATAGAAAAAGTTGCCGTAGTCTAGTTGATTGTAAGGGTCAACGAATGGGGCGCCTAGGGCAAGGCCTCTAAGGTTTATTGGGATGAAGGGCGATTTGAGATTTTCTTTGTGGATTTTGTAGGCGACCGATAACACGTATTTTGCTATGTATAATCATAAATTATTTCAAGTTAATGCGAAATAGTCCAACAATCAAAATGAGTCATCTAGTCATCTATGATGTACTACGAATGATAATGTTAAGAATAAAAAATATTACCGGCGTACGACTCTCCCGCAATATAGAATTCTCTGGATTGAAAGTCCGGAAACAGTTGGAAAAATTGGACAAGTGCAATGTAAAGATCTCTGGACACGTCATCAATTGATCTGGCATATCCGCCTTCGTCTTCAGTAAAGCTAAAACCTATTATTGAACAATCAAATTATAAAATCCATATTAAATTGTTGCTGCATAGGTATGTATTCCATTGCCCCAAAAATCAGAATATTTTCAAGCTATTACTTTTTATGATAACAAAATTAACTGTAAAATTGCAACGCTTTTATATTTCAACATTCATTCCATACAAAAATTTATGTGATAAGAAAATTATCAAAAATATATCAAAACCGACAGTTGCTGTGGCAACAACAAGGCAATGCTATATAAAGTTACGTTACAAATATGTTGCTATGAATGAAATGATATGAGGATGAGAGTATATTTTGCTACTGATATTCAACAAAGATAAGCGATAATAATAGAATTAATAAAAAACGCAATAAACTTCCTTCCGTTTTTTGTGAATGAAAGAGTTGAAGCAGTACAAAAAGAGTGGTAATAGTTAAACCCTATAATGTTACGATATAAGCCATATATCACACTTTTTACACATAAACGATTACATGATTGTTCCGTTGTTACAATATTCCCACGATAACAAATTTCTATCTATCCCCCGAGCAGATTCAGATTCAATATTAAATACTAGTCAAATGCATTGCGGTTTGTGATATATTTTATGGTTCATTCATAATGGCTTATCTTAAATGAGTTTTTTTGTCTGCTTAAAATTATGTCAAATAGATTGAGTTACAAACTAACCAGGAAAAATATAATTATTTGTACATATTTGGAACATAGTTTATTAGTTTTAAAAAACTTACCGGCTCCAACTAAGCTGTCCATGTACAACATGGAGTGTGTCAATGACCACGGGCTATCTCGACGATGGAGTACGTTCTTGTCGTCCACAAAGAATGGACCGTTTGCGTTGAATAGTCCATATAACGTGGTGACTCCAGGTCCTCCGCCCAGCCATAAAATTATTGGTGCTGTTTTTGGTTGATACTTAAAAATTATATAATAAAATTGTAGGTTTTTCACGTCAAAATAAAATATTTTGATTTTAAACTTATAATAAGCATCAATAGATATCATCGATATCGTTGGGTCAGAATTTAAGTAAAATATATCGATTGAAATGAACTTTGAAACAATCTAGAATTTATAACTTAGCACAAGTTATTTAATAATTTACTCACCTGTGCCGGAAAAAACCAGAAAAATATATTGGAATTGAATGTATCGTTCACAATCAAAAATCCACTGTAGCTTTCCGTACTCGCCATATTTTTAACTCTGGCCAGCTCCCGCCCTTCCCTGGCACTCCCATTGTTAAGGAAAGGAGTAAGTATCAATCTGTCTCCAGGATTTCCAGGACTTTCTTCTTCCTTGGGAGGGGCCCTTCCAGGCCCTGCACTTCTTTGTGCATCTGAAGCTGGAATGTGAACAAGCTGGAGGATGAGAAGAAGTGGCAAATAAAAACTGAATAGAACTGTACACGTTTTACTGTAATTTAAACTATTATAAAATTGCCTAGACTTTAACGGTCTATTTCTATCCATTTTGAAAAAAAAGTATTTCAAACGGTTAGAGTATATTTCAAAAAATTAATGATGTGATGCAGAGGAAAGCAAAAAGTAAACTGTAGAAAAATTGTTGAATGTATTGTTGTACAAATGACCATTCTTGTAATCCTGTATATTTCAAATATTATGTATTTCAAATAGTTGTCTAATGTACAGTTATATTGCTGATGATAGTAGAAATGTATGTGGGATTGTTACAATTTTTTATTATTACTTATTGTATATCATGTCATGTCAGAGGATTACGCAAGACGAAAAGCGTTTGAATAAAAAATAAAATGGGAAAAATTAGCAGAAAAAGTCAGGATGCTTGAGTATATTATTATTATTGATAGCTTGGTGTATTGTTGCTTCGTGCGCTACTGTTTTGTTTCCTTTTTGTTGATATTACCTGTTTTCATTTGATTGTTGGCTTGAGGCTTATATAAGTTTATAGGGAGTGCATAAAATGGGTGCTCTGCAAACGGTAGCACATGCCATGACATATGCCACCAGAGTCATTATTAAAGTGAAACAGTGTCTAAATGAGGTGCTGAGGAGGATGAGGAGACTGTACACTGTACACCTCTCGATTATATAGAAATTTGAAATTTATCATAGAAGCAAAGAGTCAATAGACACGCCATTGTTGACAGGTTGTTCGACACGTTACTATTTTACGTTTTAGTGGTTTAAAATGTGCAGTAATAAATGTGCTAGTATGCTATCTATAATTAATAGCTTATCTTATTTATAACAAGCAATTTGTGTATGTGTGCTTTCAATTGATGTTTTTGGTTTATGACAATACAAATATAACAATGTATTGGCATATTGGATAAAAATATTGCTAAATCTTTACCAAATTGAAATTTAAAAAATTGAATGGATAATGACGATGATGACGACAAGTAATGAGTTCAAATGTCAGCACATTAGTTCTTTTAGTAAATGTAAAAGCTGGGATCAGTTTAATATGCTTTAAGGTATGTGTGGGTGTGATGCTGATTAAAATTTTCAATTTAAGTGGGTTGACAGTTGACGTATTTGTACTTTTTACGAATTTTCTTGGCAACTCCTGGTCAGCAAAAAGTGTGTTAATTAAATATACTGACTGAGCTCAGTTATCAATTTAGAGATGAGTTTTTGTTGCAACGGAACATTAATAATTTTTAATTTGAAATGAGCTGCGTTAAGAAATAATGCGCATTTCCAGGTCAGGTCAATCTAATAAAAATTCTGAATAAATTCTGCTTTTTATGGTTATTTTATCGTAAACTTGACATATAATAATAATAATCTTTACGACTTATGAAATGTTGTGCTGCTACGACGTAGGTTGTAGCAGTTGCAGGTTGGCTACTTGGTACAAGTGAAATTCATGTGTGTGTATTTTTGTTTACTGGTAAATATTAAATAAGAAATCCACCAGACAAGTACCTAAAATACCAAAGTGACCAATGACGACGAGAACAAATATTTAGATCAAAATTCACAATCACTGATTGATATTGATGCATTTTTTGGTGAATGAAATGGGTCTCTTCATTGGCAGGTCAGCTATTTCAACGGAAAAGAACTGACTGAGATGATTTGAAAATGATTTGTTTGTTTGTTCTGTAAGCAATTTTCAAACAATTCATAAATCGAATGCATACGTTGATCTATTTTCTGTTCTAGATGAATGGAATGAACCGGTTGAAATTGAGATGACAACGAATAAGTTGCATGTAGCCGCACAATGTTCTACAGTCCACTATTCATTATTGCCTGACATCTTCATTTTTGTCTGTCTGTCGTCACCAAAATCATTTGTTGTAATATTGGATCTATTCATCTTTTTTTGTTACAAATTTCCTCCTTTTTAGTACAATGGACTCTTATAACGAAGATATATTATTAAACGACACCTAATTATCTTTATGGTCTTCCTGTATTTAGCACGCTTTAAATTTATATGAAGCTAATCATTATAGCTATAAGTGTATATCAATTCATATAATATGTTACTATATAAACCTGAAAGGGAATCCCATTATCTTAGTGATATGGAAAACGCTATTAAAAATAGATTCAAAGTTTATTTTTAAATTTACCCAGTTTTATAATAAGATTAGCATACCATAAATACAATCACTTCTACGAATTGTAACGAAAATTTTACCAATGTTTGGTAAAATATATATATATTTTTAGCTAACTGACCTATAATATATTTTATGCTCAACAGCGGTCAATCAACAAGTTAATTTGTCTTGCAAACGCAGTCTAGTTTTATTATTTTTCTTAATGAAAACACTGTCGACTAAATGATTTGTGAAAAATTGAGATAATGAAGCCGTTACAGCCGCAATAATGCATTATAACTTTTCATTAGCGCCAGTGATGACGGACGACAATGATCGGCCATTAAACTGGCAGTACGCACGTTAAAAAGTTAAATGTCGAACTTGAACCGATTGCATCATTTTGAAAAAGTCAATTTAAAAATGTTACACTTTTTGATGACGAAAAGATTACTTTTAGTTTTCATTTGTAATAGCTGCAGCTTGCTAATCAAGTGCTGAATTGAAAAGTGATGACATCTTAAGAAATTATATCTGCTCAAGTTTTAAAATTGAACCAATTAAATGCAACAAGCAGATAGAACGCAATTAAAGACAAAAAACAATACAAAATGTTTTGATACAATTAAAACTTTTGGCTGAAGCATAAGCTACAAACAAGATAAAAATAAGATGCTGTCATATTTCTTGGATCATAATGCCCCAATTTAAAACTACAGTCGTAAGAAATAGGCATACGTTTTTTTGAAAGTTTGATTATTTCAATTCTGAATTGAAAGTGCAGCTTGCAGCGTCAATTATTATTACAAAAAAGAATAATTTACCAAATTAAAGTGCAATATTTATAAAGTATTATATGACGAAAGACAAAATGAATTACAGAAACCATAATAGTTAAAGAAAGCCAAACAAATAATAATTGTTATTAGCTGTTATAAAATGAAGCACATTCAACATTAAATTGTTTACGCAAATAAATTGGACAACATTTTACTGAATAGTAACCACAATAAAATATATTATAGAGTCTGATTATGATTTAAAATCGAAACCTTTATATCAAATCGTTTATTCTGTGCTAACAAATAACTTTTAGGCTGAGAAATAATGATCTAATCTATTCTAACTGGGTATTGCGCATTTTTTAAATTTTATAGTTATGCGGTGTCAATATCACATAAACATTCTCTTCGACTGTTTGTTATCAAGCTGTTTTATCTAGATTAACTCTATTTCAGATTGATAATGTATCGATTTAGATTTAATCTCACTTTCAAGACCAATTGAATGCATAAACACAAATAAAACTTTTCAAACGTAAGTTTTGGTTCAAGCAAAACAGAGCTGCATCCAAAGCAAAACGCAAAAACATTCTTATTTACTTATTTTTCTTGCCATTTGCCAAAAAACTGCGTATTATTTTTTCCTATTTTTGGCATCGCTCATTTTCGCAACATTGCAAAATTGCAAGCCTTGCAAAAAAATTAACAAGAAAACCAAACCCACCGAAAACACCCATGCAAATTTCACATGCTTTAAATCAAGTCCTCATCCTCTCATCTCGTAAACATGCTGTTTTTATCGTTTCTTGATGCGTTGCATTCCACCAAAAATGTATCCGAAGACATCCCACTACCCAGCCCGTTTTTCTTCGTCTTAAAATTCTTCAAAATCAAAATGCAAGCTGACTTTTATATGATTTCAGATCACTCCCAGATTTCAAGCAAATAAGATATTTTTGCATCATCTTCTCTATTTTTTTGATAAGTACACAACTGCTTTCATATAATAATTTGATTGATAAGTTGATTGTGAAAATTTTCCATTCGATTGAAAAAAAGAAGATTCTGGATTTTTTCTTCTTTTGATCTCTCGAGACACCTGAGATTGAAGTTGAACTCGATTACGACGACCTCATCATAAAATCATGATAACCGGATGATAGACAGGTAGAAAAATATAAAATAATAGGCAAGGTAGCAAATAAACCTGTTGTTCTGGTGGAAGATGTGGTTTGACTTTGACCAGAAAAAAAATTAAAGTAAATCATGTAATAATTTTTCAGTTCATATTGATAGGTATTTAATAATTATAGCTTTTGTGACTGACAAAGTGAACCTGGAATCAGAAAAATGCATATGGCAGGATACCCCATAAATTACTCTGAGACGAGTATAATAGGCATTGATAAATTTTTAAAGAAATAAATTGGTGCAGACGAAAGCAGACGAAGTAGAAAAGAAAAACAAGTAATTAAGACGGGGTGACGTGACGTGTTTTACGTAAACAAAGTTGCATCTCTTTCTAAATGCATTGCAACAAGGTGGTGATGATAAAATATGTAGAGGTTTTAGAATATCGCTAAAGTTGCCGCTGAAAATTCGTCAATAATTTCAATCATTTCTTGGTGTAACTGTTAGGAAGTTGTTTTCTCGGTTATCTATGCAATATGCAAATTAATAGTATACTAAAAAGTAGTATTTCTGGAAAATCACAGATAGAATTTGTTTTAAAAATTTGTTTAATTGATACTTATTTACACTTTAAAATATTTTGAAACCTCCACAGACCCGATTATAAAAACAAGTGGTAAAAGATCTAGAGAAAAAAAATTAGGATCATGCCATACACGACTGCGTGGTGCAAAACCAAAATAGAAAAAGATTAATCTTTTGCTGAAGGTTAGAAAACAGAAAATCGTATAAAAAGGATGAAATGATGGTTTAGAACTTTTTCTCTTTGTCTCAATCTCAATCAATCGCTTGGTGAACTTTTCACAGTGAACTTGTCTCTCATTTTTTTGTTCCCTTCAAATTTTCAAGTGCAATTTTTAATCCAAGTTGAACCATTTTTAATTCAAAGTTAAATCTAACTTGCAATTTTTTTAAAGTCAATTAAATATTGCGTGGGTGGGAAAAATTTAAAAAAGAATGTTTTAATTCATTTTTTGAAAGAAATGGAGTGAAACTGAAAAGTGAGGTGAAGAAAATAAACAAAGCGTCTGTTTTTGTTGCAAATATTTTTTTTCTTGGCGTCTAAGAAACTAGGACAACAGCATCATAAAATTGGTGTGTGAAGATTATATTGAGGCGTGTATATAATCTTATGTAATTCAAGTTTGTATAAAAAACAAGAAAAAACTTTTCCACTGGAAAGATGCCAACTTTAACGTCTTCCTCGACAGTGAACAGATTAAATGGCACAGCGGCCAGTGCCGGCATTGCCACTATGAATCATCATAATCAGCAGAGAAATCGGTAACGTTTTTAATTATAATTATTTTTATGATTACATAAATCTTGGTCCTTAAAACAAAATACTTTCTAAAACAAATTTGCATGCTTTATTTTTCAAGCGTTTTTGATAAATTGTTGTACATCGCTTATGATATATTGTAGGTTAATGTTATTAAAATAAAATAAGAGTATTTAAGTTATCCAATATTTTGGTTGATTGAATGAATTAATTGACTGACCAACGGACATAAAGGAAATAGGAAAAGGAACGTCAATTTGTTAGCTGCATTATCATTACCTTTAGGAGTTTTAGATCATAACGTGTTCAGTCTATAATTGAAACTAGGTCATCATCGTCACTAGAAAAACACTTCTAAGCCAAAAACCATACACGCAGAACGTCATTTTTTCATTCTTTCAATGTTACATGTGTTCCACAGCTTAAAAACCAGAAATCTTTTAGTTCATATTTGATTTATTCCATTTTTAGAATGCTACTCAATTAGTACAGGTATATCAAGCATCGAGCTGTTAAGTCAAGTAAGCACAAATGAAAGGGTTACAAAGTTCATAATATAGGAATAGCTTAAGTATATTGAAAAAATGCTCTAGTCTAGATGGAATTTTTGTTTGCTTAGATGCATGGAAAGAAAAATCAGCTGAAATCTGAAACGTATTTTCTGAGACCCTCGTGTGTGGTCTTTCTGTTTTTGTTTGTGTGGCAGTGTGTAAATGTAAGTGTGTCTGTGTAAATATATATGCGTAGATTTTACTCTTTTGTCAAACTTCCGGACTATTAAAACATCAGTAATAGTTTGCTAAATCCGATTTCCAGTATAAGCATAATGTAGTCTATTCGCTTTCATGAGTTGTTGGAGGGTTTAGTTGAATGAAATGGAGAAAATATTGAAATTCCTGTAAAAATGAGCAAAATGGTCAAAATTTTATAACATGAAGTGAAATGCAGTTGTGTGATGATATTTATTTTCGAGTTGTGGTTGTGAATAATTAAAATAAAACGTTATCTGTGTTCAACTAGTCATTTGAACTGTGATCTGATCTACTGATCTCTTACATCCCGGAAAAACTAATCAAATACTTAGAAATAACGTCTTACACTTTACGTTCTAATCATTTAATCGTACAAAAAGTCGCAATCCCAAAAGTATATCATTTAGTCAGCCAAATAATAGTAACCAACTCAAACGGAGAAAACAGTTTTCCGCTTGTTTGTGACGCAATTTTTAAATGTATTCTCGGTTTTTCTTTCATCATCGCCGTCTCACTTCTTCTGGATCATCAACGTCAGCACTTACAGCAACATCAACAGTTTTATTACCATTTGTTCGGCAAATGTATGAATGAGCTTGAGCTAACGGAATTTAATCAAAATATTTTATCTCTGTATTGAATGGCATAACTTGAATATATTAAATGAATGTAACATGAATGGCTTTTGTTGTTAAACAAATAAGCCAGATATTTTGGCGTCTTATAGTCTCATAGTCTGCCAAACCCAATTTTTAAGCCGATTTATTACAGAAAAATCCATCCAGCTTAATAAACCGATTCTTGATTAAATATTTTTGTCATTTACAGAATGTCCAAGGTCATTCCATTCATCCCAGTAAAGATTGACGAGCAAAGTATTCAAAGTGGCGCAAAGAAAGTCCTTGATGTCGTCAGACCACAATGGAATCTGAAATATGACGAGTCCAAAATTAAATCTAAAGTAATTTATTTAATAAAAAATATATTTTGGATTTAGAATATACAAAAGCAGCTTATTAAATACTATAAATTTTTATTTCAGGTGTTCACAGAAGGTCTCTCCAACAAGCTTGTCGGTTTTTTCGTGGAAGATAACAAGGAAGATATCGTAATTGTAAAGGTTTTTGGGACCAATACTGACAGCATGATTGACAGACAAGCTGAAATAGAAACGATGAAAGTAAGCAGATGCCCTTCTGTCTTTAAGCTTATCTTTATCTATTAATCATACTTAAACTCATTCTTAATCTCTGCAGATTCTCCACGAACGACAATGTGGTGCCGAGTTGTATGCGACATTTGACAACGGGATTTGCTACCAGTATATGAATGGCGTCACACTGGAAGTTGAACACTGTCAAGATCCCAGTATTTTTCCGTTGGTCGCCTCAGAAATGGCAAAAATGCACTCAGAAGTGCAAGCCAATTACCATTTAAACAATGGGTGTGGTCCAAGCACTTCGCCAAATGGTGCTTATCTTAACAATAATAATCACAAATTAAATTACAATAATCACTTATCCTCGTCATCATATCGACGTCATCTTCACAAATCTCAAATCTGGAATAAGTTGCGTCAGTTTGATAAGCTCTCGGAGGAGATTATGGCGACTGATCCTGAATTCAGAGAAAGGTCAAATATATTAAAATAGCTTTCGGCTTAACTTAGATGTCGAAAATAACCTTTAAAATTTATTTATTTTATTTTGTTAGAATAAACAAAATTGGCGTCACATCCGGTTGGGGCGCTGGCGCCATCACAGAACTAGAGTCGATTTTATCTGGTTATCCTGAAATGCCAGTAACGTTTTGCCATAACGACCTCCTCCCACGCAATATTGTTTACGATGACAAACGGAAACAGATAACGTTTATTGATGTGGAATACGCCATGTACAATTATGCCCCTTTTGATGTGGCCAATCACTTTTTGGAGTTTGCTGGGGTGGATGAAATCGATTATACGAAGTATCCTGATCAACAGTTTCGTCATAGATGGTTGAAGGAATATCTGAAGCATTTGGATTTTGGGGATGAAGATGAGATCTCTGTGGAAAAGTATGATTTTTGGGTCCAACTCTGCGTTCCAATCTCACATTTGTTGTGGGGCCTTTGGGGCATTTCTCAGGCGAAACATTCGACAATCGAGTTTGATTATTACGGGTACAAAATAATTATTATTTCCAGCTGTATATACTTTAACTAATATTTTAACATTAACATGTTAATTAACTTATAATCTAAAATTTGGTAATATTTACAGATATGTGGCACTTCGCTTGAACGAATTTAAGAAGCACATGGAGAAATTGCAAAATTTCAGCAAAATGAAGTCATCGGTTCCCTGAGACTCGTTGTCAAAGAAACCAGTTTTAATTTCCAAATTATGATAAATTGATTCAAGTCAAACGTGCGTAACAATAACTTTATTAGCAACAAACTCTCATTTAAAAGCTCTTTTAAAAAGTATTCCTCGCATTTTAATGTACTTTTATAAAAGACTTGTTCGTTTTAGTATTCAATCAAAGATTGCTTTAATAATTAAGTTGTTTTAATAGTTGTATTGTATATTAAACTATTGATATATTGACATGGGCAGGTTAAAGTTTATGAATAGTATAAAGGATCAATATATGTACCAATTTTACTCAAATATTTACCCAATTCAGCAAATTTTATCATGAAAAACCAGAAACAGAGTACCTTTTTTGTAATAATAGCTATTCTTACAACATTTAAGTATATTAAATACATACTTGTACTTTCCTTTATTGGAATAATTAGTAGGAAAACTAGAAAATATGTCATCTGTATTTAGCTGTTAACTGTTTTAAAATTAAATTTGTAAAAGAATCGCAGTTCTGTTCTAGTGAATTGAATAAGTAGGTGCTCGCGTTAGCATGTAAATATATCGAATATTATGTAAAAAGTTTAAGTATTTTGCAGGCTTGATGTCTGTTTTAAGAGTCTCAACTTATAATTTTTTGGATGTGGAAGACGGAAGAAGTGCACACTGGATTGTTGCTAAAATATAATATTTAATTTGCGTGAGTGCTTTTTGTGGTTGCAATAGTAATTACTAAATGTTGTGATTTTGATGCAAAGAAAAAATGTACCAGAAAGATTACCTATAAAATAAATTTTTGTGATCAATAAAAATGAAATCATTACTTCAACATTATATTATATAAATACTTTATTTTCCGGATTGAATACCAATTGATCCAGCCCAGATTGTAAAATTATCATATAACCGATAAAAAATTAACAAATTACGTAATAATATAGTGCACATAATACAGTAATTTAGCAACTATGTAGCTCTTAACGCCAAAAACAGCATTTCTGGTGTAAAAAGCTGACATTCAATTAGAAGAAGATTTGATGATGTTCTGAGCCTGTAATTTGTCAGTATTCAGTATGCAGGACGATCTTTGCACATAATCTTAAACTCCTTATCAGTCAAGGGTCTCCATGAAATCCCCAAGATTTTTGAAATTTCCCGACTCGTCTTCTCATAACACTTACAATTGATTTTAATCCATTGTTTGAAATTATAATCCAAATGTAGATCCTCATGGAACATGAAATCCCGCTTTTTCAGAAGTGCATTCCGTCGAACAATAAAATATTTTAAATTTGGACACATGCTCGCGATAAGGAGGGCTGTGGAGGTGCTGATGCGGTCTCGAACATACTGTTCGAAATTAAAAACAAAATATTTAAAAATTTAAAAGTATTTTAGAAATAAACTTAAATAGTTTTTTAAAATATCTTACCAAAGTCGTTAAATACGGCAGCCTCCTACAAAATCTCAACAACGACGCATCAATCCTTTTCACAAATTTTCGTGAACTCCGAAACTTGGGAATAGCAAAGTAGCCAAATTCCATTAAACCTGGATAATAATCCGTTAACATCACCATGGTATCCTCATCAGGCTTTGTTATAGGTCCATCAAAGATAACACTACAAACAGGTGCCTTTTCCTGCCACATCAAATCCTTATGAACATTCCTGCAAAATGTTCTTAGGTACACTTTAAACTGCGCCAGACACCAAATTTTCGGAGATATTGGTGGTGTTACTATGACAACTGCTATTTTCGGTCCTCCATCTTGCCCACCAATTTTTGCAATTCCTGTAGTTTCCGTATAATTATTCTGAATAATATGAAGCTCCTCAAATTTTGGATTATTTGATAGAACACAAATAAGCTCCTCTCCCAAATTTTGCGGAGAAATGTATAATTTTCTTAAATTTATAAATCCAGCGGGATGAAGTAATTCCAGAGGGACCTTACTGGGATTGACAATCGTCAAATGATATACATTTTCACAAAGGGTAACACATGCGTCATCCAATAAGCTTTGAGCCTCTTCAGAATCCAACAGCAAGTCGATAAGCTCCAGGCGCCTTAAAGTTGGCAGATTTGCGACAAGTCTCTTCAAACTGTTCAAAATTGCACCGCCAGTCCCATAAATAAAGTGTTCGTCCCTCGTTTTGATATCACAAAAGAAAGTGAATCGTAACGTCTCAATATTAAAAGAGCATGCATTGGCACAATCAGGGTCCGCTGCAAAACCCAAAAAGAAATAAAATGTCAAATAATTTGGGAAACTCCACGTACTATTTTGTTAAATTTAAATATAATTTTTACATAAAAATCGTTCCGCGTATTGGGAGATATGATTCATAAAATGAAAGTGAGCAAACAATCCAGGAAAGGATGTTGGATGAAGTGCCACCCTTCTTATCCGGGGTCCCACAGATCTTATCATTTGCTGTGTCCTGTGGTGCTCCAAGACGTGACGCCAACATTTTTCTCCATAATCAAAACGACATCTTGTTAGGGTGGTATCCTTCATTTCAAAGTTCCACCAGACCCGGGGCAGGTGAAAGGCACGATACCAGTTTCTGCAGGTAATTGAGGCGTAGTATTTCTTTTCGATTGAAAGATAAGCAAAGACTTTTTCCAGGATTATGTCCGGAAGAAGGGCCCATCCCTCCAGATTTTCTCCGCGTTCGAGTTGCTCGCGCTCGTATTCGAGGTCACTTTGGGCGTGGAGCTCTTCCCAGAGCCGGATTTTTGTGGAGATGAATTCCGCGTATTTCATGGACTCTCGGCGACGTCGCTCAGATACAGACTCCTCGGAATCTGGATCTGGGGAAAATATAGTTTATATTATTTTTGATGGTCAAGTGTCCAGTTTATTTTTCAGATAAAAATGTGTGTTGATGACAGGTTGACAGATGATTTTTTACCTGGATCTAGGACAGAAACTACTTGATCGCTTTTTGCAAGAGCCATTTGTAATCCTTCGAATGTCATGGACAGATGGATAATTTGGAGAATGGCAACTTGATAAAGGGTTAAATGAAGGTCAATTGAATTGACCGGAAAGTAGAGCAAATATTTTTGCTGAAGGGCAAATGATATCAAACTTATGAAAATGATTTTGTTCTAGATTATTTTATTCAAATGTTATGTTGGATATATACAGTTTTTCTGCGTATTGTTTTTGAGAAATGTTGGAAATACTCCTTTTGTTTTAGTTTTGTACTGGTTTGGCTCAGCATAATAAAATTGTTTGGTTTGTTTGGTGTAAAACTGAGTATTAAGGAAGAAAGTTGAAACGTTGCCATAAGCCAATATGCCAAAAAAGCTATAAACAGAACAAGTTGTTGGATTGGAGTTTATTTTCTGCTCGGATGTTCCGAACAGAGGAATGAAAAGTGCTTCCGAGCTCGGATGAACGACTTGAGAATATTGTATTTTGTTTGTGAAAATAAAAATACATCTGAGTATAATTGAATGCTTTAGGAAAATACAGTTTGAGTTCAGGTCATATTGAAATTTGAAATAGAAATCATTTGAATGCTCTTTGAATTGTACATGAAATCATTATTAAGAGATTGGAAAATGTTATGCTGTTGTATATAAAGTATAAACGGATATAGTGCATACAATTTATTCTATTTCCGGTTTCATATTCATTAAAAATATATTTCTTCTTCTACCTGCTAATAGCTACTAATATATTACCCACTGTCAAAGCAATACAGTCACATGCTTCTAATTTTGTTGCAATCTTTAAAATATTAAGCAATACTCCAGTTGTAAAAATATTAAAATTTTCAGCATGAACAAGCCAACATGAACATCTAAAACAGTTCAAAATATTTACCCGATTAGTAGTGAAAATACACTGATCTTTACGCGTATCATGAACTTTTGTCGTTGTTTGCATAACAGCTTATCAAAGACAGCCTTAAAAGCGGCAAGTATAGTAAAAAAGCAGTAAAATATTTATGATGATCATAATATTTACAAACAAGCATTTTTACATCCAAACGAACTATAAGAGCTACTACGCATTTTACAAAAACTATATCGGTTTTTTGCCAGATATGCCAGAAAGTTTGGCTTTAAAATCTTTTTCAACTTTTCAGACTCGATGACTTTTAAGCAAGAAATATCTTCATCTTTTAGACATTCATCATTAACGACTTTTCAATTTCATAGAACTTTTCCCACATATTTTTGCAAAGAATTTTACTTTTAGTCTTATAAACCAGGTTATAGAAATACATTTCATTACATGTCATAAATATTAGTGTAGAGACTAAAGGGTGCTCTCCCAGAAGAACTTCCAACTTTTAACTTTATCTTCTCATCCGATAATTTTGGAAGTTTATGCGGTACAATGAGATTTGAGATGAGTCTGGATTCTGAAAAGTCTGTCTGGTTTAGACTAAAGATGATGATGAATGAGAATACGATAACGACTGGGGTCGGACGGAGTAGACGTTTTCGTAAAAAAACAAAAGAGGAACGAAGAGACCGCCTATATAAATTGCTGCAAAAACTAGCTTTTTTGTTTACCTAACTAGCAGAGATATTCTAATGATTTTCTTTGTTTTTTGGTTTCTTATGAGCTGTGACATGGTTTTCTGGCTAAAAGCTCATTTATCATTATCAATTCGACAGAGTTTAGAAATTTGGTAGACTTTGGTGCCGCTTTTATTAAGAAAACGATTTTAGGTATTGTGGAATGAAACAGATAACTAGGTAGAAAACAATGGTGTGTCCTTTGCAAAAAACTTCAGTGAAGTTCATTGGGGAAATATCGATATGTTTTGTAAAAGCTCAGGATTTGTTATGAAACTATATGATAATAAGTACATGGTCACTTATCGTTGAAAAAATGAATATGTACTTTTTAACCGTGCAGATAATTTTTGTGTTTATTCCAATTAAAAATAATTTTGTAAAAATGTTTAATTGTATCTGTAACAAATTATTTTTAATTCAATTTTTTTAAAACAATTTTTGCTTTGCCTTTGTCTGTCATGTTGAAAATGATAAATGAAATCAAATTTTTTATGCTTTTTGATAAGCAAGTTTCAAAACATTTATGATTTGTGCGGTGTCATGACAATGCCACATTTAATCAAGTTTAACAATGTGCATTGCAATAAATTGTTGCATGATTTTTAAAAATTCAACAATATAACGACAAATTAATAAGAAAATGTAGCCTTTTTCATTCAAAAAGGTCAGCATTTCATGACAAGGTGACAGCAATAATATAATTTTAAAAAGAAACTGTGTATAAAATTAATGAATGAACTAACCCCGACAGAAAAATA
>JAQFYG010000164.1:0-44050 GCA_034694325.1 Entomobrya corticalis | reverse complement strand
GACGGACAGACAGACAGACAGACATTTTCGCTCCCACCATGTATTATTATAAAGTACCAGTACCTGGCACTTAATAATATATAATGTGCGAGAAAGCCATATCAACAAAACAAAATCCACCTAAAAAGCTTTTGTTGCCTACCTTTCGTCGTTGTCGTCGACCAAGCAGCAAGCCAACCTATACTGCCAGCAGACAGACTTGTAAAATATAATCTGACTGATACAACGAGCTTCCCTCTCCTCTGCCGTTGCTGCGAGTGAGGAGATCACAAACATAGGAGAAAATCCCAAGCCATCTACCCACCGCCACCACCATTATATTGCATTACCTAATAACATTTACAAAAGTAACAAGGCACAACACACAAAACAAGAGTGTGAAGTGAAAGCTAAAGCCACTCACTGTACACGTGTAAAGTAATAGGAATTTAAGACCTCGAAATCCTTTCCAGACGCCAGCAAACCACACAAAAGTTGCAAGTCAACAGCAACAAAACATCCTCATATTTTATACACACATTTTTCTACCCTTCACTGCCGTTTCTGGAGCTTCTAGCTTTCTTTTCACTCATCTTTCTTGCAAACACGTTCTTGTAGGAAAGGTGGGAGAGCACAAGCAGAGCAGTAGTCAAAAAACGAATGTATTCATCTTTTCATCTGGCTTATGGCGTGAAGATACATTACGAAAACATGCTTCAGAAAAATGGAGATAGATAACTGTCAGAGTTTATGATTCAAGCCAACTGAAAATCCCATCATGTGGAAAATATTTAGTGCACTCTGCTTGACATATGTCAGTCTTGTCCGGCCTCCACAAAGCAATTTCATTAAATGAAGCTTTCTACATGTTACACATGTAGTAATGCTCACTAAAGGGGGAATTTGATTTTTAATTAATATTCACCCCAATAACACCAATTAGCTAACCTTTTTGTTGAAAATTTATCTATAGATGTCTTCTGACTTTCTATTGATTTGGAACTATTTTATATTTAAGGTGTACGCTGAATATTTTCATTTAAGTCAAGATTCAACTGTCGATCTCAAATTTATGCTCCTTGAGGGGGTTTTACTGTGCGGTGGAGTTTATTTTTACTTTTAGCATAACGAGTGGAGTAGTTTGTGTATCTCTACTAGATTCATAAAAATCTAGTTAAGAATCTCTAATTATCTGCTTCCAGTGAATACAGTAATAATAATCTTCTTATGTTGTGCTTTTGCTACCCACACAAACGTTTACATGTTATTCCACGTAAATTCGACTCTCCTTTGATATTTCGAGACTCGTAATAACCTTTCTCGAAGACAAACAGTATGTTTCTTGGATTTCCCTTTGACATTCCTCCATTCTAAAAACCATGTTGTCATTGGTATGGAAAATCAGGCAGAGATAAGAAGGTGCTGATTAAATAACTTATGGGACAGATCAATCGCATTAGAAATGTCCTACGGATATCTGTATCTGACTGACTTGACTTCATATCTATTCGCATTAGATAAAATTTATACTTCCAAATATAAACATTAATCTATCGCAGTCAGCAGTAGAAGGGAAATATACGCTCTGTATACTAAATACATAATGTACCTTAATGCCTACACCTCTTCACTTTTCATCAGATTATTTCGTTAAACTAGAAGAGTGAGGCCCACATACAAATATATTCACATATAAAAACGTCTATACGCTTGGAAGAACGCAACATTTATCGGGAAACTTGTTCAAAAAGTTGTCGGAAAACATCTCTCACTGGTATTTTCATAGAAACCTCACTCTCCCTCTTTTCTTCCTGTCATCACGAGCAATCCCCTCATTTTCCTTCACTTTTCCATTTATACTTACTTTGAGGAGGTTTAGCAGCTACAGAAAGCACTGCGATTTGTTTCTCAGTGACGATAGAATACTTTAGTGAGCTATGCATCCAGGCAAGGACCGAGAAGAGTGAGCAACGATAAAAGAAGAAAACCAGAGCCAAGGTAAATGAGAGGAGTAAGCAAGTAAGCCGCCGGTGAGCTGAAGTTAAGTTGTACGTATGGATTGGTTGATGATATGAATGCGGCCATAAACTCAAAAGGAAAGTATTACCATTAGAAGAAGATATGTACATCCATTATATTATTGCAACTTATAAAGGAAGACTCGTTAAAAAAGTAGTGTAGTGGTGGTATTAACAGAAGTAGTAGTATAAGTAGCAATACTGGTTGCCATACGAGTCGTTTATTGAATAAAAATATAAAAAACGTAGGAAAAAGTAACGGTTCAATGGATTCTTTATAGCAAGAGCAATAGAAGCGATGTTGGAAGCCTATTATATAGACTTTCAGACTTATCAACCATAATTCACAGATTAGATGAATCGAGTTGTAAAGCTGTTGAGCGCTCTCTTGCTCCATGTGTATGTGTGCCACACATACAACCGTTTTTTTGTACTTGAAGATATATAGCCGAATAATAATATGTTCGGTAAGATATGATCATGAGGATGATGATTTTTGATAACTATTGCAGGAGGGATATACAGCTCAACAACATTATTAAATGCTCAGAGATGGAGAAAAAAGAGTAGAGGACTTGAGAAAGACGTGAATAAAATTATGATGCTCCTGCTGCCGATTGGATTCCACTCACCATCGCAGTTCAATGTTCTCATATTATGTTCGGCTGCAGTGGTAGGGCTCACTCCTCATAATCATTTTATATCCTATCCTACATCTTGTAATAGTAGTAGGGCCATTATAGCAAATACTATATGTACCACCTTCATCAATGTGTCGGTCAAATTGAAGAATAAGGTTAAAGCACTCCAATAATCATAGCCCAACGGATGGTGAAGCAAATGAATTTCGATTCTATCATATAAAATATTACAACGAATAGGAAAAACACTGTAATGTTGCTTCTACGCCGATGATGAAGTCACGCACAATATGATATGATGTCTATATTAAGAGTATTACGACTTTTATAATAGCTATATTCAGGACGATTCTGGTATGATCGCCTTATACAATACGATTTCAGACTGTGAGTGAGTACCATCTTCTACTTCGTTCTAAGTTTTCAATAACAATAATTTTTAAGTGTGGAACGCTTCAATGGCACCATGGTGTTCCACCATTGCAAGTTATGAACGCAATATCACCATTATTATGATTATGACAATAGCAAAGCATTTTCAAGTTTTCGATACTACAACGGCTCAAAGTACTCAGAAGGAGGACGTTCAGAACTCCAATGAAAGAGGTAGCATGTAATGCATTAAATGCATTATGGTAATTTGTTAATCCTGGATAACTGGTAACTATGGTCAAGTGTCTTATTCAATATTTATTTGATACTAGTGCAAGAGGAATCCAGATCTATTAAGTACTTTACTACGATGCGAGTCAACACAATATTGAGTAAGCATTGATTGAACTGATTCCTAATAATCGAATTAAAACACGTTTTAGGTAGTTTGAATTTCCACTGTTTAATATATGTATCAAGCAGTGTACAGCTTCAGCGTCATTGGATGTTGTTACCTTCTAAAATACCAGTTTCCCTAATAAGACAAGAGTTTTCGATACTTTATTTACAAATTTAAAACGTCTGCTCAATTTCTTGAAAACCCAGTTTTTGAACTATGTCAATCGAGGTATACTTTTGTTGCTCCCTGCTTTTTGTAATAAGTATGGACGAAAATATATTATGTACTGAATGGAACGAGCATGAACGTCAAGTGATTCAAGTCAATCTCCAGTACCCACTTGTCTTCATGTCGTCAATCCTCTGGAGTTTTTATTCTCCACTTGGATTTATGGCCCAAGTGCCCATTCGATATTCTAAATGACAACGTACTTTTAGATGTGTGTATGTGATTTTCTTCACACAAAGTAGCACCCAAGCACAGGACGCATTTTACTTTAGTATAAAAAATGAATTGGAATAGATAAAAAGGAGAAAGTGAAAGAAGGGCCAACAGGAGTGGGAAAAATCCTACATTCAGCAAATAATCCGGCACAGGAAAGAAAGAAAGAAGGAAGTCCACTCCGCATCGAATTGACTGTGAGAATCTATTCTTTTGTAGAATGTTCAGCATTGAGTTCGTATGAACGCGGATACTGCCAGTTTGAGATCTTTTTGACCCTATATTATGTTTCACAGATATGTAGTTCAGCAGGTCTATATAAAGATGGGCCTGTATACATGTGCGATTTCTCATTCATGTTTCACTTTGTGGAATGTGGTGTGTGGCAGTGAAGTAAGCAACCAAGTTTATCAATTCCGTAGCTAACTTTACGAATAAAAAGTAAGTATAAAAAACGGGAAACCCTGTATATTATAGCCCACAATTGGCGCACAATATATTTTAAGACGTATCATAATGCATATACGGCATAACCGAAGATAAATGATAATTCCATGGGCACATGCCATGAAAAACTACGTGATGTCCTACATTGTTACACAGAAAGTATTTTGTGTGTATGTGTGTGTGGGTGGCCAATTCCGATATTTGGAGAAATTCCACACAGCATATAGGCATCCATAATAGGTATGCAGATATACTATTTTTACGATGACTATAGATACATTGTGTGGAACAAGTAGCAATTCTACACACCAGAGTGAATCACAACAAAACATTCCATTTTATCCGTCTTATTTCTATTCTTCCAGGCTAAGTTTTTCACCTTTCCTTTTACAAGAGCCGATACTATTCTCTCTAACCCTTTTCAGCTCCTATCCTTCTATAACTACATATGTATCTCTATATTTTAGTTTGATTGCTATTGAATAAAAACTACCTGGCTGAGCAGAGCAAAAAGTCCTTTCTACGAAGGAATGGCTCATATTGCCAGCAGAGCGCTGCTTTACAACTGACAAGATTCACAAAAGGTCAATACATAAACCTGAACATGTACATATTTGACATGGTCACAAAGTCCATAGCTTATACATGTGTATCATTTCTTCACGTGTTCGGAGAATGTTCTAACAATGCGTTGGTAACGGATTTTCCTTGCTTCAAGTTGTCCTACTACTAGTTGACTAGTCAATGTAGGTAAGTGTAATGATGTCTCAACTGGAGTTAAGTTTGTAAAAATGAGAGTAAGTTGGATAGGAAGGAAGAATATAATGGGCCTAATTCCTTTCGAGGACACAAAAAAGTCTACATCTTTGCCTGGATATTTTCCACAGCTCGTTATGTCGCATCTACAACAACGTTACATAAAATACTCCACGGTTACAAAATACATACATACGTACATAAATAGACGAATTAACAAGACAAAATACGTAAATAAATATAGGAATTCTTCTCTCTTTTCTCAAAACACATACAGTGGCTCTTGTCTTTTGTGCTTTCTCTGTTCCAGGCTGGGTGTTGTGAATTGTGGAGAAAGACAGACAGATACAGACATGGGCACAGACCATTTCTTCTTCTGGTTAGAATTCTAATGGGTATCTTAAAAGAAAATTACTCCTTCTCCACATTCCCAAACACAAACTCACTACTTTTTCATTCCAACTGTTCAGGCTTTCTCTTTCTCACTTATTCACTCGTCGTCGAATGAATGAGTGAATGAGAAAAAAGAGTGAGTCAGTGAAGTCTGAACTGAAAGTGTGTTTTTGATACACTTTGAAGACCATTGAATAAGACAGCATCAAGGAGCAGTTAAGAGCATCAGCAGTCAGCAGAAGACTTCCAGACAACTTTGTATTGTTATCGACTCAGCAGGAGGAACAACACAGGCTGTTGTGCTACATTGAATTTTATGCAGAAAAGCTGTTTCCCTCACTGCCTTATATCCTTTCTCTTGCAACAGAGCGGCAGCATTTCATTATTTTCAATACTTGTTTCTTACCCATTCTTTCAGCTCTCCTTTCCCTTCCTTCCTCTGTCTCTACTGCAAACGCGCTAAATTTGCAACGAGCAGTAGAGAAAACAAGGAAAACTTTTTTGCCATTCTTCTTATTGTGCGCCCAATGCATACTAATGCTACTTCCATTTATGCATTATTTCCCCCCACTTAGATTCCGCGATAAACATATTATGAATTTTACTTTCGCGTCAATAAACTAAGTAGTAACAATGGAAAACGTATTTTCAACTTATAACTTTAGAAAAACATCAGATGTTATTTTATTGTGCTATACTTGTACTTTCTCGGCGTTTTCTTGAGAACAAATCAGTTTAGATATTTTACTGCAATTAAAAGTAGCTATACGTGCCAAGCACATATACACGCCTTCATACTTACCCTGCTTCAGTATTTATGTCACCACACTGTAATTCCTGACTATCAGTATTCTATAGATGTTCTCTGGTTGATTGGCCACGTATAAATTTCATGGAAACGAGCAATTGAGGGAATGTTCCCAGCAAAGCAATGAGCTTCCTGTGTATGCGTGCAGCAGTGAAGTAAGTAGCTTGGAAAGGGGAACCTCTTACTAAAGCACTCTCGTACTTTTCACACGGAACATTTTCTCTTCAAGGCGGATCCCCATCAGTGCAAACAAAAGGGAGAGCACAGACAAGACACATAATACGAAGAGGAAACTAAATCAGCAATAATCAACATCCGATTTGTTTGCGTTTTCTAAGTTTCCCGTTTTCTCTTTCTCTGTGTATCAATTTTTTCTTGTCTGCAGAAAACTATTGCAAAAAGGATAAGACGAATGACAGGGTTGGTTTGGAATGCCGCACTATTACTATAACTGTTTACTCGACTTGGTTCAGTTATTATTTTTATGTGTCTGACTGCAATCACCATCATCGTCATCAGCAGCATCGCAATCCATGCGCGTCTGTCTTTTCCTTTACTATTAGCTTTCATCTCTTGCCTTTCATTCTCCTTTATTCATAAATTATATGTAATCAAGTCATTTTGTCATTCTTACACAAGCTGTTCCCTAGTTTTTTTTCTTTCTCAATGTCTTCGACCATACTTGACATAAACAATAACATTCTTTTTTCCGTTAGTTTTGTGTATTTCCCTATTTGTATGCTTTATTTCCGCTAGAAAAAGACGAACATTGGTTTTTTATTTCTCATCATCATCATCATTTGTAATATTTCAGTGAACTGGAAGTTAAACGAAAAATGATTCAATATAAAAGGCAATCTCAAAAGCAAATGGTGTTGAGAAAGTCTTCTTGTGCATGTACATACCTACATCGAAGTTTAAAAAGAAGGGAAAATTGGGAATGACTTTTTACTTTTGGGACAATGACATTGACGGAAGTAAAAGAATGCTAATTTCTATTCCAAAAAGTGCTTTCAAATTAGTTATCATATTATTATCATTAGATGTACCCAAAACGGCAAATGAAATAACTTATTGCGCTTTCTACAATCATTTATAATCATAATGCGCATTAATCTACCTATGTGGGTAACACCGCATCAATGGTGCAGTACAAGTAAATGCGTTGTCTATTGATTCATCGTTGAAAGTTCATATGTTCAATGTTTACTGTTTACTTATGTTGTTGGAACAGCGACAGTAACTAGACATGTCAAGTCGGCTGAAAGCACGTAGATGAAATGCTGCATCTATTTTAACACCCCGAGGGTACGATTTGACCTTGGTCCATTGACAAAAATTTACCAGTTTTGCCTCACTAATGAAATATAAAATAAAAAATTTACTGGAAAGCCACAATGTGACCTTTGCTGACCTCCTGCCCCCGGTGGTTAAATCACGAAGCTAAAAATTACTAGCGATAAAGCTCTTGACCTGAAAAGTCTGCGTGCCATGAAGAGAATCGGTCAAACAATATCAAAGTTAAAACATTTACAGACAGACAGACGGGAAAACCAATCGCAATTGCATAACTACGATGGATAGATTCATCTACGTAACAATCTTGGGATTTCTCCCTTGCGAATAGAATAAATAGTTTAGTTATGAATATATATCTTTCGCTTAGTGAAGTACCAACGAAGTATTTATATGGTAAGTAGGTAAGTACCTATGTATGTTTGTTGTTCTAAGTATTTACATTACACTGCAACTTGTGCAAGCCACTGCGTTGCTGATAACTAAGATAACAAATCTTTCCGTATGTTCTCCCACTGGTATTATAATCCGATTATATAAGTTGCTTAATCTGCTTCTAGCCATCAATGCAGTGTTACGGTAACGGTTCTGTCATTATTATTATTACTCCTACAACGTACCTTTGCGTAAGGAATTCGGAGCATCTCACAAACTAAACTAAGAGCAGCAACAACTTAGGAAAATACTGATTTGGCTGGGAAAATATCTACACGAAAAAAAGTAGACGAAAACTGCTATCAGAAAACCGGACATGCTTAAGTGGACACTCGCCAATTAGGTTTGTATTTCTGCGAAGGGAACTTCATTCATATGATTTTCATCTGACTGTCATAAAAGATTTTCCTGGAGACAAGCGACGGGAAGTTCTTATAATTTGGCATGATTTTTGCTATTATTGCTATTACCTTGCTTATTGTATGTGATAACTCGACTGAAAGGATGGCTTAAGCAGATAAAGTCTGTTATGTAAAGTGAAAATCCAATTGAAATTATTATTAATAAATAAGCTGTCCAATTTGCTTTGTATTGTTGTGAGAGCTGCGACTTCCAAGGTTCTGATTTTATAGACGCAGTTTACCATAAGCGAGATATTATGTTTCAATTTTTCACAGTAGCTGCACATACCTAGATTACGACATGTAAACATAGCTGTTTGGAGAAAGAGAAACAGGAAACAGGCATGAATATAAATGATAATGTGAAAACAAATTAGGACCAATATACTTGCATACCAGCTCCAATAGTAAATACCTTTAGCTATTTTCTCCTTTCTTGAGTCATTGTAGCGTGCCATATTACTTATATTCATGTGTCATCAAACTTTTCCAACTTCCTTTATGTCACCCTTAAAAGTAGACGTCATTCTCATTTCTTCTCTCATCCCTGCACATTACTTTTGTCATCTCATCAGTGGTATTTCGAGGAGGTATTCGCGACCTCTCAAATGCACATCGCATGGAGCAGTTCTAACACGATGAATTCTATATTACCTGATTACAAATTTTTTTTTCTTTCTTTTTCGCTAATATTCCATATTGACATTAGATTAGATTGCAATATTGTCCCTCACCTTTCGTCAATAAGGCTATCTATTAAATTGCGGGCTTGGCTTAGTTAATGAGCAGATTTTAAAGACTAAAGACAATATTTTGAGTCCGTATAATCACAAAAAACGCGTCGTATAGTGATGACATAGTTAGTTCTCATGTTGGAAATAATTATGTCTGTAACTAAACAGCATCCAACTACGAAAACCGTCTACAAATGCCTCGGCATACTCACAATTCTGACTGAGCAATGCTGTAAAATTCTAAATTTGATACTGTATAAGCAAAAGTTGTGAAAATCTTATCTCACAATCCGATAAAGGATACAATGTTGACTCGAGTTCTTTCACAAGAATGTTCAACCGTCATCTTAAAATATCTGTTAAATGTGTAACTAGAAAGGTAGATCGAAAGGAAACGAAGAACAAACAAGAAACAGAAATAGAAAAAAAAACCACTGTAAAAACTCAAGACCATCCATCCATCTACTTATTTGAACGGTGCTGAAGATATCATGCATATAGAAACCGCCCCCAGCTCTAACATAGCTTATTTCTATCATATGAAACAGGGTTTAGGAAACATCAAGTAGACAATCCATATATTCGGCTGTCTGTCTGTCCACTACCGTTGCCAACGTATGAATAGTTGGCAGATGACTTAGAGATAGTTGAACGCAGAGGATACAAGTAAACAACTTTTCCAAGTTTCCAGTTAAATTTTACAGAAGGAGAAAAAGTATAAATTTTTTGGCTGTACTGAAAGGATAGCATATGAAATTTATATACAAGTGACAACTTCATCAAAATTATTTTAGAAACGTCTGTGTGAAATCGTCTGTGTGTGTAGTAGTAAGAAATGTCAAATGTTAAGCTATGACAGTTAGAAAGCTTTAAACTGCACTCATATTCATGGTACCAGCTGCGTATTTATAGCCTTAAAATAAGTTTTTAGCATGAACATATTTATAAAATCTTGAATTCTGTATTTTATGATGATGCAATACATTTATATATATCGTTGATTGATACTGACAGCTATTCTAAGATATTATGCCGAACAACATTTATTTTCCTACTTTCTTTTGTTCGTGCAGCTGTGAACACACAAAAATGGTTATCTTTTTATTAATAAAGGTGAAAAGCAAAAGTTTTGTTCAAGGAGGAGGGGAAAATGGAGATCAGTGCCCCATTGGTACCTTTGCTTATGACTTGAAGCACAAGGAAATGTAAATGTGCCTGACTCTGCACCTGCTTTAACCGTTCTATCCTTTGAGAATCTTGATGAGATGGAAAGTTAATATGAGACTGAATGTGTTCATTGCAATAGTATAAGTGCATTGTATAATTTCCCAGAAGCCTTATTGTGCAGAACACGTAAGAAATTTTTATAATACTTTTAGCCCAGCACGAAGTTATACTAGCCGGATTACATTCGAATGTGTGACACATATCGCGTGTAGGTATTCATCAGCACACTACCTTTCTGTACTAAAAATTCTTTAGTCACAATGGAAAATTTTAAAAATTACAAAAAATACTTTTTGAGCTTTGCTAAAATATCCTACTTGAACCCTTTTGCAATTAGGAAAGTACAAGAAAATGTCATCCCATTTACACAAGAATAAGTGACAATTGCGATCCTTTACTCGTAATACTTAATGTATATTGGCAAAAAGACAAAGCAGCAGCTCAACATAACTTTTTTCTTACATATTTTCCACAAAATATCGGTTTATTGTAGCGTAAATGACTGAGCAGAATAGAGCTATCCATAATGCACCCGTGTTTGCTATTTGTCCAAATTAATTGCTGTTTTTGGATGAGCAAATGATTTTCAATTGCTAAGAAATTGTCCATGGGGCATATAGAGATAATATTTTAGTAAGTAGCGTAAACGAAATGTAACAGCCAGTTGCGAAAGTATAAAACTAATTAAATGATACTGCTTTCTCTAATGTTGAATATATCCAAAAATGATGAATCCAATAAAACGACCAATTCATTCTCAATGACAACCCGAACTCGTACGAAGGTAGTTTGTACGACTTACACTAGTAAAAATATTATTCCCACATTTCACACAAAAATTTAGTTAGCGAAAAAGAAAAAAAGTAAAATTGGAAACTGACTCAGTATTTTTTCTCTTCTTTTTCATTCCAACCATTTTGAAAATATATTTGACAAGGAAAAGAAAAAATGGGAAAGAAACGGAAGGGAACGGAGAATGGACTACTAAATATGTATCTATCGTCTAACCCAACGCATATAAGCGAAAGTTTACGAAAGGGTGCAATATATCTTGTTCATAGTTCATAGAAGGAAAAACTTGGTTACTCGCTCCATTACTTTGGCTTTAACTTGGCGTAAAGCAAGATTGCACTTGCAGTAAAAAGTAAAGACACAAGCTAAAGATTCACTTGCATTCTACGATAGCGATTTCCTATCTTTTCCAAAGAAAGAGTTCAACTTTTTTTTCTCGTATGACAATAATAATCGTAATAATAGAGAATCATCGGAAAATAGATAAAAACAGTTCGTGCCAGTAGTAGAGAGAACTGCTAGTTATTGGATGTACATACTTGGATGTAGCATGATGGTTATAGTAGCAAAATGTATGTTAAGATATCCAAATTACCCGTGATTTACTTAACATGAGCATATAATATAATTTAATAACATGCTGTTTGAGAAGTGCTAAGTTTCACTCCAGAAAAATGCTAGTATATTGCTCTCGGCTGTCGGTTACTGACCGATTGAAATAATTCTCTAAGCTTCACTTTCCCCCTCACTTTGATGTTTTCAAATCAAACATTCACTCCCATTCAATTGACTCATTCATTGAGTTAGTCAACTGATCCAGAACAAGAACAGTAGTAGTAAACGTATAGAGTTGGAGAATAACACTGACAAAAAGAAGGGGAAATCGAGGAAACGTCTCTTTACAATAGATCATTTTACGCATTTGCGTCCCTTCATGTAATATTGAAAAGAACAGAATCAGAAAGAAAATGAAATGTTTGTAAAGCATATAAAGTAATTCATCGAGTTCGTTTCCCTTTTTGTGCCAATAAAACTCGACTTTCTACTCACTTCCTCTCTCTTGCGATAGTCAACTTGAAATTTTCTTCTACAGTTGAGGGAAGCATTAATTTGAGTCTAGCAATAAAAATTACTGGGGAGTTACAAAATGCAGAAACAACATTTTGAATGCATACGTATGCATGAATAGTACCTAGAGTAGAGAATAAAATACTAGTTTGTTTTTAAAGACGTAACAGTTGTAGCAGTAGTTATATTGTATGTTTATAACCATAAATAGCATAAAGGGACCCTTCAAAGTTTAAAACTTACAATTTTTACTTTTACAATAGCTTTTCCAACAATAATTACAGCTACAGTATGTATGGAATGTGTAGCTCAGTTTCTGCATTCGCGTTCATGCAATCTGTTCATGATGAAAAATAGCGGATGGGACAGATAAAAGATTTATTTTGCCTGCCAAAAGAGTGTTAGCACCAAATCCTTTTTGTGCCAGTGCTTTGCTACCTAAATTACAATCTGACAAATACGGTTTACACGACAACTAGAAAACTTTGACTACAACAATAAATTCTACATTGCAAAAAGACAATGAATCAAGTATCAACTAGCTCAGAAAAAATAACAAATTACTAGATTGGTTACACTACTATGAGTATCAGATACCAGCAGATATTCATTGCCGAATACCAAAGATGGCCAAAAAATTAACTTTTTCTTCTGATGTTTTTAGATCTCCGTCCATACATTTTTATCATTTATTTTACGTCTCATTGATTTTTCCTTGTAATGCTAGTATGAATATATTTGTACAGTATTTTTTGAGTTACAATAGTTTCAAAAATGTATTATTCTTTTTTAATCTCAGTATTTCCAAGTATTCACTTTATGCATGATAATATTTGATAATAAAATTGCTTAGAATACTTAAACGATATTTGGTAGCAAAGAATTTTGAACATACTCGTTGATAACGTACCTGCTCTGGAATTTGACGGGTAGAAAATCTTTTGAGAAATGAGTCTTCCCTCTTCAAAGGAGCTTTCTTCTGGATCGTCTGGATCGCCCCAGTTAATTGTACGGTGGTTCTTAACTTCATCCAACGTTGATTGCTCTTGGACCTAATAAGAAGTTAGGAGAAAATGTCAGAAAACTCTTGAAACAAATGGTGTCATTACGCGTCATTCAACATATATAGTCTTTGTACACCTGCACTACTGTCTTCATCATCATCATCTTCTATAAAAGTCTGCTTCTTAAACTAATTTCTATATACACACACAGAGGCATGAACAACACACATTCCGGCTATGGTAATAACAATGATCATAACAAGTAGGTACACACAAAACGGTACGACACAGAAGACACAAAGAAAAGGTCGGCAATTTAAATGTTATCATCATATCATCAGGCAAGACAGACAAAGAGCATAAAGAATAGAATTTTGGTAATAAAAATTATACTACATATAGTTGAGTAATACGCGCATAATAAAGTAGAAATAAGTGATGAGTTTTAATTTCGTTCAACATGGTGTTTCATAATCATGTTCGTAAACACACAGCCTTTGAAGAGTACGTATGAAAGAAACGGATTGCTTAAGTTTGAAAGAATTTGGAAGAGTTCCGCAGTAAACAATCAAAATAAATTAATTTCGCTGGTGTTTTGACAAATAGAAAGTCTAAGACAGAGATGGAACAAGAACAAGCGAGGGAGGTATACACAAAAGATATTTAGTTTTAGCAGTAAACACATCACAAATGTAATAACAATAATAAAAACACACATATCATACCTATAAAGATGTTACGAAAATGATAATAATACTTACATATATAGATTGTACACCAAGACTGTCCACATATTAAATCACAAATATTTATTTACTCACAAATAAGTATCATGGAAGACAAGACATTTTTGTCAATGAGTTTAATTAAATACACACAAAAGGACTGAGCACGTTACTTACTGTCAGACCAATCAAACATTATGTAGACTAGCAGTATAAGTAACAAGAAAAAAGGGTGCTTTCTTCCATGTCACATGTATTTAAAATAATGTCTCAAAGGTCACTACTCACTACTATAGTTAATGTTCAATTAGTACGTAAGTACTATGTATGCACGATTCTCAAATATTATATTCAAATAAAGAAAACATCAAGTACAAATATATTGGATTCAGCCGCATGTTTTAACTCTATCGCTTTGTGTAAGCACACAATTTATACTTTTGTTCTATTGTCCGTGATGTCAGTATACAAAGCATTCTGGCGTTTGAGAAAAGCTGTCAACTGCATAATAATCCAAATCAAATGTGTTGCCAAAGCGAGCTGGGGAGTAAGTCTGTTCCTTTTATAATTTCTTAAGACGCTATTCTGGATACAAACTTAACCGGTCCATTAACTTAAGCAAGTTGAACAAAATCATTAAATATATAGGCAAAATAACAAAGCCCTTGGAGAAATAGGAAAGCAAAAGTGAAAAAACTCATATTTATAATGATTGTGAACTTCTCCACCCACACAACTCCAGAGAAAAGTAAACATAAAAGTAATTGGCAGTGAAAGTTTGTCGAATGGAATATGCTTTGTACTAGAAAAGCCTAGTAAATATAATACATTCGCAGCCTTTTTCAATTTTAGTTACACTGAAATGTCAAAACGTGAGAATATGAGTTCTTAAGAGAAAATTTTGTGAAAAGAAAGTACGCAAATATGTATCCTACTTAAAATTTTTATGTGTGCTATAGTGCATGTCTAAATGGGGAAAAATCCAATAAATATAACAATAAACAAATAAGTTCTGATTCAAAATTGTATCTTTTAATGAAAATAATGAAAACTCACTACATAAAACACAAGTTAAGTTTAAATAAAAGTAGGTCGAATAGTTTTAAATCTCGTAGAACGTAAATACAAGGACTCACTGTGAAGTTTTTAGTTAGACCATTGAGATGCCAACGCAAACTTTGCATATCCATTCAAATGATCCTTTTATTCAGTAATCATCATTTGAGCAGTTTGTAAAAATCCTTACACAAAAAGGCATTGTTTAACTGAATGACTAACACTAATGGCTACAAGAAACCGTTAAAATCCTTTTACTCAGATTTGGTAATTTGAATATTGAAAAAATTACCCTGTCTAAAACTACTACCATTACTAAATGACTGCAAAAAGATGTGGTAGGTATATACTTTACTCTATGACAGAATACTTTTTCCAAATATTCTTGAAATGTAGCCACAGTACTTGAAAGCTTCAACGTGAGTAGTACAAAATCTTAAAGAATTATTTGGGAGATGCATTATGCGCAACTGTATTTTTTGCACACAAAAAGTTTGGGAATGTTTTTAAAACTTCACAAACCAGCGCAGTTGTTCATTATAAAATTACATATATATCACATTTCCACATTTTAGTATACAATCTTCACATTTTTGTATCGATTTGTAAAGTAATAAGCTATAAATAACAATGTAAACATTTTGAGTCACCTTATTATCCATTCATGTATACATTTATGTGTATGAAACCAATTCCCGTAAACATTTGGTGTAATAACCCTAATACTTCCATCAGAAGCAAATGAAAGATTGGTAAGAATAGATCTTAGACTAAATAATTTTGCAAAGCAGCATTGATGAAAGGTTTTGTAGCTTTCACATTTTTTGTATTTGCAGGTTTCGGTATTATTTCAGCAGAGATTTTTCACTTTCTTTTCACGTGCGCTATCGTTACCATATAAAAATCTACACCGTAAAAGGAAAACGTTTTCTATAGAAGAGGTATTAATTACAAACAAAGGAAATGACTGAGAAGAAACTTGTTCCTGTTCAATATCCAACTGTACGGTTTTATTGTTACCAACCGGCAATAAGATTCGTCTGGAGGAAATGAGTCCAAGATAGTTCAGTCTACACGACTACTATTGACTGAATGGTGGAAAAGATGGAGTGAGCGAACGGGAGTATTCTATATACCTATGTGGCTTTCTCCGAACGACACGTTTGAGATTTACTCTCAAAGGAGTATGGGATGTGGATATTTCATAGATTATTATTATAAACTCAAATTAGTGGGAAAAGGTAATTGGATTCTAAAACACTGTCATAGCCAGAGAAGTTACTGAAACGAGAGACAACTTTCCAAAACTTTACCTGAAACTAATGCTTTCTTTCAAAATTTTCCAGACTCACCACTATCAACAAACTACTATGTGGACTGTCTTCATGAATAACTTCCGAAACTTTGTCTCATTCAAGGATGCAGATTATTTGGTCTGCAATATTTCTTCCGGGCTTGTTTAGTATGAATATATAAGATGAATCTCTGATGAACTATGAGGTACAATTACAATTAGTATATGCTAAGATGAAACTAATTCAATGTTATGAAAGCGGTGCGTCATGTATGCACATGTATTAGCATGCATTATCATAATTCCTCTTCACAAGAATACAACATAATATTAAAATAGTTTCAACTTATGAGTTTTTTGAAGTACACAACATGCGGCAACCTTAAGCATAAGCCAGTAAACTCATTGGGCAATACGACCATTATGTAGTTTATGAAAAAAAAATTTATGCAATATTTTGGAAATGTTTTACATTACAGATATTGCCTTTGGCCATATTATTTCTGAATACTCATGTTAGAAATAGATATGATTACTTTAAAGTAAACTGCGAAATAATATTTAATAAGTTACTATTGTCTATGGGTTTACTTATAAAATCATAAATGTAAGTAAATTGTAATCAAAGAACAAAACGAAGATTCGGCGATGAAAATTGTTGTTTTGTATCAAATTAAAAATGGATTGATAAATACATTTTATATTTCACCGATTGTTTAAAGCCAAGTATGAACTCTTTTGTTTTTTACGATTTGGATCTTGACAAGCATTTCAAAATTCACGGGAACTAGGAACGCAAGTAGGTAAAGAATGAAAGCCTTTTTCGATGCCGAGGAGAAATATATTCACCCGCTTTTTACGTACTATAATATTGCAGTGGGCATACATTTTATATGAAGTATAAAATAAAAGATAAAAGAGCCTAAGATATAAACCTCTACTTCACTTGATCGAGTGAATAAATTGTGACTTCTCTAAATTAGTTCGTACGAAGATCTACACATGAACGCATGGTGGTGAATTGTCAATTATTATGCAAATAATCTCTCCTATCACGAGTAAAATTAAGCCTGATTAGCGAAAATAGCTTAAGTTAAAAACCAAATGGTATCAAGTAATACTAATAGAATCAAACAGAAAGACTTTGCTGGAAAATCGAGTAAAATGATACATCAAAAGCAACAGAACTCTCGCAACATCACCATAGCTTAATTAAACATATACGCTGCACCGACTGGAAAAGCGTTTCTTATTCAAGCACACAAGCGACTATTGATATAAGCCGATACAATTAGCCGAACTAGTAACAGAAGTTGTAAAATATACATCGATTCATTCATTAAACTGAGAATTGAAACTTTTTCACGATTTTTACCTTCGATTTTTCAATTCAGTCAAAAACAGATTCACCAGTTGCTAACTTTTTGTTTTTCCGCGAAAATAAATAAATACATACCTAATAAAAGCAACATAGCATCGACAGTAAACGTATAAATATGGCACATAATTAAAATATAAGGATGCAGAAAGTCTTGGTCATATATATTACATATAGAACATGATACAGTCCCCACAACTAACTTTGACAATGATTTTCATACAAATCGTAAATTTGTACAAATACAAGGTACACAAACACAAATATTTTCTTTTTCGAGAAGACAAAATTAATTCTTACACAAAACATGACAATAATTATCAGGAGACTTTGGAATTGTAAACAAATATTTTCAATTATTACGCTAAACAATGGTTTCAAGGCATAGACATTATACAATTCAATCTACCAAAGGTACACGGTACAAGACGACAACATCTATGACAAATGACAATTAGATGCACGAAATTTTGTTGGTCTCGGATTCCACTAAAAGAAGGGTGACACCACGGACGTAACGAAGACATGAAACACATACTACCAAACTTTATACTTATACGACAAAATCATCACACCAGTAAAAATGATTAAACGCCAGACGCGTACAAGAGAAATTCGTGAATACTTTCACTGTACTCAGGAAACAGAAAGGTTTGCAAACTTTAGAGGTTGTACACCAATGTTCGATCTTGCAACTCAAGCATAAACGAAGATGTGTTATTGCGATTACACCAAAACAATGACAATAGCATTTATAATAAAAATAATTCAATAACTATTGACTATGAGCGCAAACACTCACTCATTGTTACCACCAAAATAGTTTTCTCCAAAGTGAAAGGGATACGTCTAGAATTTTGTACACTACATAAGTCTGGTATATTATGGAACTAAATAATTGTAGCAAATTGAAATTGTATTAATTAGTATTGATAGTAAACCGAATAAGACGTATAAAAGTAGCAAAAGCAAAGATGTTCGAAATTAGTGAGATGAGGTATTAACAGTACAGTACACCACAAAGGAGCGCGGTGGTTACTCCGTTTCAACAAAACTTTGACAAACCAATGACAGAGTATCCTTCTATCAGACAAATTGATGGACGGACATAAAGACAAACAAACACAGGCATACGCATAAAGTAGCGAATGCTACTTGATACAAATAGGTAGACTGCAGAAAAAAGTTTGAAAGTAATATATAGAAAGGGTCATACAGCATCCAATATTTAGTAAGTAATAATTAAGAGTAAAAATTTGGTCCGACGCAGTCGATGTGAAGGACTGCACCGACATACAACGTCTTTATATAAGAAATTAATTATAAACGGTGTTTATTGTAAAATATATATGTAATAGTAAAACAGAGGACACTGTGATACGGGCGACAAAGAGAAAAGTAAATATTACGAAATAAGATGTCAAATATATTGGGGGGGGGGGTTATATTTCTAAGTGGCATCTCCGTCAACGAGGGTCCCAGAATAGCACTATAAAATTACCTACTTGCATACTCAAAACATTATACAGATAAATGTTGCACAAGATGGTTTTAGGTACAATCTCTTCTGGGGTTCTAAGTATCTCATTCTTTACATTCTAATTTTTTTCAGGTTACTAATTCGATTGCAAATTGTGTTTGGTGCGACTTCAGTATACAAATATTGACAACCATGTTGGGAGGATTACTTTAAAACTATATTACATTGGTATTTATTTGTCTAATAAATAGTTATATTGAGGTACAAATAGATGTTAACTATTACGTCGCTGAAAGCCATCTCCTCGAATATTGAATTCGGTTTATTTGCTTGCTCGTTTGAAAATTTTTGCCTAACTGCATGCTATTCCCAAAGTGGTAATACAGAATGATGTAGGCTAATAAAAACATTTATTGTCATGCAATACAATATTTTAGGTGTCGCTTTGTGAGGCGGAATTCCCGTCTTGGTGAAAGGAGTTGTCAATTTTTCATGTCGTGTCAATTGTACTTGCCTCGCACGTTTTAGCTATAATGTTGGTCATTATTTCCACTGGAAACATGAAATTAATTTCAATTTTTTTAAGGTTTGTTTAATAGTCAGAATGCACACAGTTTTTGTAATTTATCCTTTTAACCAAGCCTTAAATTGACACGTTTACAATTTTCTGTTTCAGCGACGTACAACCACTACGTTTTACATCGGGTTTATGTTTACTTTGTTGCTTTGCAGATACATATTGAAGTAGAGTAGAGTGCACGGCAAAGGAACTAATACTACCTACCGAAACGCACCAAATTTTACAAGCTGAAAGTGGAAGGTACTAAATGTAATGAAGATAAAAATATAATATACGCAATAGGAACAAGTTATTATACCTATATGGTGATGATGGTAGACCATAGATAAAAATAGAAATAGGTGAAACTGACGGGTAAATCAACTATAAAAATTAACATTCTTTACACGATACAAAGTCATTAACAAATTGACTTTCGATTAGCTGTATAATAAGCTAATTTTTTATCTCATCTAATAACAAACACAAATTTTGAAGAAAAAATAATATTTTTTGCATCTTTTATTTCGTGTCTAGTTGCTATTAAATAAGAAGATACAATTTCAAAGCCAAATATATACAGCTTAATTAAAAACGATGGCAGTCTCTATAATTGTTTAATTCCATGGGGATGAAATGTGTTCTTTGTGTATTTTTGTATATACAATTGAATATTGAAAAAATATTTATAGTGCAAGCACATTATTTGGACTGTAACGGAAATATTGAACATTTTTATGGTCAGCTGGCTTAAAATTAGGCTCGTAAATTATTCTGGCATAAGACTTTAGTGACATGTAGAAACCAGCACACCAAAAATGATGTTTCTCGATAAAAAGGATTAGCATTAGTTATTTTTTTAAAATATAAAAAATTGCTGAGTATGTATATGGCTTCAAAACAAAAAATATACAGAGATTTAGAATCATAAATAACAGATAGGAGTAAACTGTAAAAATGACTAGTAAATACTACAAGTGGTGTATGGAAGGATATTATTACTTTTTTAATTCGTTTTTTATCAGAGTGCATCGTTTAGGGATATAGAAAAATGGTAGTGAGATACGGTGAAAACTGTGTTTGCATTTTTAAGAGGAAAAATTGGTTCTACAGAGTATATACTACGTAAAGTTTTAAACAAATGCATTAGAATAGTTCTTTGATAGAGTCAAAATGCAAAAGTTGCACGAGCAAAATGCACACTAGTTCAAAAAATATATATGTAAAGTATTGGATAAAATGTAGAAAGATTTTTATTTAAAAAAACTGAAATTCTGCAGTCGTTTCCAAATTTAGTCTTTTGAATGTGGAAAGAGTTTGCAAAAAAAATTGTAGGTGTTATGTAGTTTTTGTTGTATACCGACCTCTTGATCCTCCTAAGTCGAGCATACCATGCCAAAACAGCTCGGAGATTTGTCCATTGCTGCTCACCCACACTTTTTGATCTAGATCTGCTGAACTCTGAAAGTCTGAAACATATTCAACACCAAAAAACATTGTTTCTCTTTTTCTTCGAGCCATTGTCAATGTCGGCGTTTACAAAAAATACATAATATCGGTGCAAAAATTAAGGGAGATGTTAAAGTGAAACAAAAAGTTACTTTCGTACATTCAATACAAAAAATTTGCCAAGTTAGCAAAATATGTTAAAATTGCATTGAAACGTATTCTACAGTAAAAGTATGTGTGCACATTTTATACAAAAGTGTCGAGTAGAATGCTTAACGTTGTTTCACTGGACGTCAATCTCGTTGAGCTTCAAGTAAAAATTCGTAAAAATTTGGCTGTAAAGTAAAGGGAAAGTATGGTCGTCATGTTTTTACCTTAATTTACAACCCTATGCACTGTTGTGTATACGTTATTAATATTAATAGTACCGTAACTACCTAGTTTAATATTATAATACCAAAGACTTTGTGATTTCACTATAATGCATCCGAGCCGATACACTAAATCACATCTGATTACCTGTTTTAGTTGCATCACATATGCAAAAATTCTATTTTACATTATAATAATAACACGATAAGCTTATCTCAATTAATTATGTATATAAAACCTAATTTTACTATTTTAAAAAACATTTTGTTTATTTAAAGCTAAAGCATTCCCTTTATAATCAACTACTAACAAAGTTCACACCACTGACCATCTAATAATACGCATTAACATTTGTCTTCGGTTTTGTGCTTTCTTCAATGCTTGGAGAAAGCAAACTTATTACTTGTATTATAGTAAACACGCACAACATAGTAAAAACCGTAATATGTAATGCATGTGTCAAGCAGTGAATTATATAAAGTGTAAGTCTAAATTTATTAGAAAAAAGAAAACGTTTGTAAAATTGTCTTACGTCGTTCATGTAGAGACCTGGAAGGTATATAAAGTTGAATTCAATGCGAAACAACGGAAGTATTTATTGAATAAATTTTGTACCTTTGTCGACAAGAATGCATGCAACGGGCAATTAGTGTATGTCTCACAGTATTGCAATCGTCAAACCGTTGATTTTACAACTACTTAAATATACTACTCAGCGGAACTGATATTACACTCATCTTCTATTTTGTTTAACAGGAACAATTTTATCGACACACGCTTTTGAGCGAAGGTGCGCTTATTCAAATCCATGAACAGTAAACTTGCGCAATTAAAAATGCTTTAATTTCATACAAACAATTTATAACCAAGCATGGCAATTCAATGCATTCGAGTTCTGCGTCTATAATAAAACCACACACGAGTAATCACGTACAACCGTTCACATGGTTTACTGTATTTTCATGGGCTGTCTACGAGTAGTTTATGGTGGTGAGCTCACTGTTGTGCAATCAAGCTTGGTGTGATGACTGACTAGTCGTTGGAGACAGACCAGTAAACAAAGCCAACAAGCTGGTAAATAACGCAACAGCCTTCTAGTGTGCAATACACTGCAACCAGTATTATTGGTAACTATAACTTCGTTCTTCCCGATTGAGGAATTAAGTTTCCAAAGTCAAAAAATGTGCTTCTCAATCACTCATCCTCTGGTAACTGATGGAAATCCATCTGGTGAACTGCTAGTCATCACAGACAAGTTACAATGAGAACTGGTTGATTGCTTGCTGCCAGCCAACCGACATCCAATAACGACCACTCCTCTACCGCAAGTAACAACCGACATATTATAGATATTATATCAATTACAACAGACCCGGCACATCATTAGCAATCCTTCCAAGCTAACGTCGCGTCTCTTTCCTCTCAGCAATCCACAACTCTATTTACGTATTGCTTAGCTATCCTGTTCCATGGCTTTTATCTTCCAACTATCAACTCTTATAGTGCAGCTCAGTGAGCTGCTGATCATTTCTTATATTATTGGCAATCATTTACTAGTAAATGACCTGTGCAGTGCACATTGCTGCTTAAAGGCGAAAAAGATTCGCGAAAGAGAAGTTTTATTATTTAAAAGTAAAACGACGACAGATCCGTTAAAAATGGACAGAAAGAAAAGTTAATTTTGGCTTCAGGTTAGATATTAAAGGACTATTTTTGTCTATTGATATGAACTGACACGGGAGCAGCTCACGGTGAGAAATTTTCTTTATTTTATTATTTAAGTGTCTTGTCTTTCAAAACTTGTCTTCGACTTTTATATAAAAAAACTTTCAAAAGAAGGGATTTTAACCGATGAATGATTTTTACTTTGCGAGAAATTCCAGCACAAGTTGTGAAAACGAAAGGGATTTGGGCACTGAAACAATCAAGTCTTCTCTCTCTAGCTCTTCTGAAAAAAATAAAGAATTATTTATCGACGATCTCTTATGATGAAGTAAGAGAATAGCACTTATAAAAGCATTGAAATGGGAATGGTATGCTTAAGTGGAATCCCGCATTGTAGTAGCGACAGCGGAAGTGCACTGTGTCGTCAAGATGGGATATCACTTTCGGGGAGGAGAAAATGAGGGATCCAGACTTATGGAAATTGTTCAACAACTCCAGAAGCGATCCAACCATTCTACCGACTCCCAACTCAACATGGAAAAGCGGACGAAGGGCTTTTTTCTGAAGAATGAAATACTTTATAATGTAGCAAACTGTATAAAAACATATATCCATCGGTATGCATACAAGCAAGGAAAGTGGCAAAAGTGTAATACGTGCATAAAGTAGCGAAATTCTTGAGACGATGAGACATCACATGCATGCATGATGATATTCTGCCACCTCTGCCATATCAGCATCATCGTCTCATGGAGGACAAAAAATTATAAAAGAGGAAAGAAAACCTTCTTGTGATCCTAATCCAAAAAATATTCCCGACCAAACAGATAGACTTATTGCCTTCCCCTTTTTCAAATCTACTGAGATAGTCTCCGTTCTCTTTAGAGCTATGTCGTAAGTCGTAACAGTCATACATAAACGGCGTAACTGTTTGTAATGTGTCAGTAAGTGCACATTACAACGTCCTACTGCCTGCCTCTATCTGTGGACGCCCAACCAAGCAGCCAAGAAGGATGACGACAACGAGGACGACGATCAGCATTAGCCAACAATCAACACCACCAGCACCATACATGTGAATACATGGACGATGATATGATCATAATATTATACTGAAGATGTACCAAAAACCGGTACTGCTTTCACTATCTAGATATTCATCTACTATATACAAACCATAGAAGCGGCTAGATGACGATAAAGAAAAGGTAGATCCCTTGGGGTATGTTTGTGTGTGAAAAAGAAGAATTCCGCGAAGAATATTATTACTTCTTCCTTCTTCGAACAGGTTCTTTACTTTCTCTTTTTCTTTATACTCAATATACTCGTATAGTTTCAGCGTTGCAATGAACTCAAAAGAAAAAAAACTCGTTTAAGTGAAGAAATATAGTTTTGTGAATATATGCAGAGCTGAGCAAGTATGTATGTAAGTGTAGCAATTTTGCTGTTAGATAGACCAAATAAAAAAGAATAGTAGAGAAAGAAATGAAGGCAAGTTTACTTCTCCCTTTTGGCGGAGAGAAAGAATGCTTTCTAGTTTCCCCCTTTCTGCTTTTTTGCAACGTAAAACATATTTATTTACATTGAAACTGGCAAAGATTTTGAACACGCTGGGTTCGGGATAAGTTACAAGAATAACATTATTTCACATTTCACTAGATCTTTTGCTCCTACCTACACTACATTGGAATAAGTCGAGCACTTATACTTACTTATATCAACAATTGATTCTTTCAATATGCCAAATAACACGTCTTTATTCTGCCTAGAAGTATTAACATGGAGTACAGGTCGTTTCACGGAAGTATCTATAAAAAGATTTGCAAACAAGCGCACCATGATTTTCCGTTTCATAGTAATAATATCAGTTTATATGAGCACAGCTTTGGAGTAGTGTCACGAACCAAGTCTGTATAGGTGTCGGCATCTCATTCGTTCCGTTTACAATAAAGACTGGCATGCAAATCAAACCAGGGACAGGTAGATTGATTTGCTTTAAAACATATGCACATAATTTTACGTCTTCTATAAATTTAAAAATCTATTTCATATCACCCTTTTATACAATATTATATCAAGATAATGTCATAATCGTATTACTACTTTTAGTTTTATAGTTATCAAGAACTCTACAACAGATCCACGCAAATAACTATAAGAAGTGAACTTATAAAAAGTGAGAAAACTATCAGCCCACTTACTTACACCACCTTCAATATATCTTCAACTCCAACAACGCTATTTTTAGTAACAAACGACACGCGAAATATGACGTGCAGGGAAGACAATCGAACCTGAAGATGAAGCACAAGTAACAAAGCAGCAAACGCATCATGGATTCCTGTTGTGAGTCTATGAAGTACTAAGAATCTCTTATTTTAGGAAAGAAAGAAATGGATGATGTTCTGCTTCTTGTTCTCGGAGAGAAGGATATGTCATTCTTTCCATTCTTTCCCCGTGTTGTTGTTTGTGTGATAAGAATTTTTCGAATTCCTTGAGTCATTTCTGCTTTTGGCCGCTTTCTTCCTTTCACCATAACGTATTATATAATCATGATCATCATCATCTAATACCACACACGCACACACTCACAAACACACAATCATAACCACCTAATAATGTATGTATACTCAAGTCCTAACTTACGTGTGTGTATGTGTCTACGTAAATAAACTAAAGGTAGTTTATTATGTATGTGCATTTGGCGGTGGCGACGGTTTCCACCTTTCTCCCTTTCTTTTCTGTTCGGCTTCTCGTTTACTTCTATGACATTTTTTCATGCATGACTGGCTGAGTGTAAAAAATTCTTTATGGCGAGGCAGTCTCCCTCCTCTTGCCTTATATGGCTAGTAGTGAGATAGTAGAGCAAAACACACTTTCATCATTACATATACACTGACACATAGACTCCATGATCTGAAAATGAAATCTGATGTCAAAATTATATTCAAGTTGGGATTGTCTTTCAAACACGGATTTACTGTCAGACCACAAACTAGACAAAATTTATATTATAATATTATATGCGTTAAATTTATCATGCAGCAAAGTAATGTTAGAAATACTTAATATATATAATATATGTTAACAGCGCCAAGACATGGAAAACAGCTCATTTTACGTATATATTTATTAAAGTTCACCCTTGCCAACTGTAAGGGCTTGTAGTCGGCGTTTGCCTTTTTCTAATATGTTGTTTATGCAAGATCGTTTTATGACCACTTGTATCTTTGAACTATATACTTATAACGCTTTGGTTACCACTCGAAATAGTCCATATACCTTTGAAATGTTAGTCGTTAAGAGAGAAAAATTGTTCTGGACATTTGTAGACACCTTTCAAAACAAAAGTTAGCTAACATTCAGAAAACAAGTTTAGACGATTGTACGAAAGGCAGGCAGAAGAAAGTTGAATGCTCTTTTTTATTGAACAATTTGTTTTCCAAACGTCAGAAAAGTGAAATGAAACAGTTGCACATGGCCACTCAGACTCGACTCGTTCCATTCAACGAAACATTTACAAGTATTACATTTTACATTTATGTAAGCTGTTAAAGTATATATACGGGTGTAGCGAAAGATTTTCTGCGTGCCAACGTTTAATGACATAACAGCTGAAAGAAAGAATCGACTTTAAAACACAGATAATACTGTGTATTTTGATGGATCTTTCTAAGTGTACACATCGTTGATAAGAAGCAATTGTATAAATATATTGGTTCTTTCAATACTTAATCTTTGAAATTCCCCAATCTAAATTTTATATCAACAATTGAGTTTACGAAAGTCAAGACGCGACTCATCAACAGTCGATTTTCTGTTGATTTAATTGACAGCATATCACACTTTAAGTCAGCATTGTAATAAGGTAGGTAGCCAAAAACTGGAAGTAAAATATAAGCATTGTTTATGCATACAACTGTTATATACAGTTCAATTTTATGATACTTCAAGTTTATTACCGAACGTCAGCGTCTGTATTTGCAGATGAATATTTAAAAGCATTGGCCTTATCATGAAAATAACATTTAGACCGCCAGTAGTATGATACTTTTCTACTTCATTAGGTTGCTGACAACTAGGGAATTGACTTATTACTTATATTCTATTGTCATGAAATGCCGAGTGATATTATGACAGTAGGCTGTCCAGCAGCAGAGGTAATAAATTATATACATTCATATACGATGCATTAATGCATGCTATAACAGTTGACGTTGACGGTTGTAGTCACGTATACAAAATAATTAACACACAAACCGATAAAACACTACGACTTTGTGGCATCCACCCACTCAACATTATGCGCTTTAATTTATTATGACGACAAACAGAGGAAACCATTGTGTGTGGAGGCTCCTTCAAATTAACTTTATCTTTTGAGCATTAAAGCTTGATCAAATAGAAGCTTACTCAAAACATATGACTTTATAGCACGATATCTTTAATTGCATTCATCAGAACATGAATAGTTAGAATCCATATGCTCGTGAATGAAAATGCTGTTTTGTAATAATTTGGAGGACAACTATGATGACGCTATTTAACGACAAAGTAATTATATCGTGTCTCTAAAGATTTATGAATTTTAGCTATAAATAGTTTATTTTCAGATATCTCCAATTAGTAAGTATTTTGCACATACAGCTAAACTAAAACATAGTTGCAGTACCTCTATGTTTGTAAAAGAATGGAACTTAAAATAAAAAGAAATTCTCAACCTTCTTCTTTTAAATCTAGATTTTGTAAAACTGTTGTAGCTGCACCACCAATACAAATGGTAGCAAAAATGATAAAAGTACCGTTTCTGGTGTCAGTGTTCAAGCTATAAAAAAGGTTTCTTCCGTGGTTTCAAAATAAAACGATGGTATCTTTTGCAGAGAAATCTGTTTTTCCACATTTTAGAAACTTCCTTTTGCAGATGAAGATAGATACAGCATTCTGAAGAGTTAGAAAAGGGAACTTCATATCCACGTTGTTGTATTTACAATAGCTTCGCGTTGGTAGTTTAGGTGAACAGGAGCACACTAACTTAAACCTTTCATAGACCTCTGCGAGGCAGACATTATCTCGATTGCCATAAAAATGTTTTATTCATCTCACATACCATCAAGGCATATTATGTACGTGTGTGCATATTATGAATATTATACGCTTCTAGTTCAATGATCATCCCAGAGAAATTTCTGTTTCTCGAGCTTTTAAAAGTAGTCTGCCTGAATGATAAGAACACCAGAGTGTGGGCTATCAAGCACATATTTCTAATCTTATCACATTATTTGTTAAGCCACTGACTATTCTAATATGTCGTCTCTAAAACGCGGCCATCCTTCGAAAAATATAGCACAAATAAAAACGGCACAACTACGCTTACATTTTACAACAAAATTCCATTCATCTGTCTTATGAAAGTTTTTAAACAACTAATAATTCATACATTATGAGCTTCTTCGCAAAACTAATGCGTTTCATTTAAACAATTAGGAAAGAAAGCCGTTGTTCTTGCTCATTCATCCCATAAATTCTCATAAACTATTATTCAACTCATGCAGAAAATGAATTTATGTAGAATAGCTGACCAAACCAACGTGGATAACTGCTAGTGTGAAATGAACCACACATAGTTACAGATTATATTTATGGAGCTAATAAAAGAGGAGTGAACCATAATTTTATTTATGCCCCTGCTACAAATGCGTTCAATACTTTATCCCAAAAACTGTTTTCATCGTCCCCATAAGGCAATTAGCGTTGTGTAATGAATAGAAAATATTTAATGTAAAGTACGGTTTCCTTCTTTTTCCTGTCTCGACTTTCACCCCGCAGCCAACATTAGTTGTCTTTTCTGATGCAAATGCTCATCAATAAAAGGAACTGTGGGAGTGTGTTGAATACTGCTTATTTTTCTTGTTTCCATCATCATGTCAATGACACGGAACTTAAATACCTGAATTGTTCTCCAGTGTACACAGCGATGCACTGTGCAAGTTATGAAAACTTTCAAGTTCTGTGTAGAATGATTGGTTTAGCTTGACGAAACCATCAATTTACCCAAGATCATGCAAATTTACGCAGAGTTAGTACTACATTATTATGCAAGTTTTCTTTGATCTTATATTGAGCTGTCCTTTTCGATGTTTTTTTCTTGTAGCAATGAACATAAGAAGACATATCCGTACGCTTCTTTTGCTGCTGGCAAACTTATTGAATATTATATTGGACCCCTTGCGCGCGTCATTTAGAAGTCCTACGCATGACAAATTACAGGGATTGACAAAAAGAAATGGGTATGTAAGTTTGGAGAATAATCTTTCATAGCAGAGTGCAAATCCATTGTATATTGCAGTACAAATGAGTTTTTTCAGAGTTTTCATGAAGTTTGTTGTGAACGAAAAAATGGGGAAAAAGAAATGCTGCGCAAGTAACATGACGATGGCGACAGTAAGATGAAGTGGGAACTAGTAATGTGCATTATCCTTCCTTTCAGGACAAAACGATGTATGGGCAAAGAAAGTATGCCAGCGTCACAGGGTGGTAAAATATATTTGAGGTTTCTTGCTGTTTTCCTATTCCCTGTGCATTTTTTGTGCGTGGAGGCAGCAACGTTATAGTATTAGTTTAGTAGTAATACTGTACGTAACTAAACACTAGACGAGCTTTGCAACTGACAACCTTATTTTTTCTTCGTCTTTATTTATATCTATACTTTTAACTGCATAAATGGGAACAAATGGGGAGAATGTGACATTACCGACTCATTTCCTATTGTATCCCGTTTTGTTTATGTTTCATTTTGTCACGTTCCTCTCGTAACGCCTAATTTGTTTCCACTAGAAGTCAATTAAAGCGGATAAAAACGGTTACTATACTATTATTACCTATCATTGTACAAAAGTGGTCCGGTCCAATATATTATGCATTCCGTTTGAATATGTATGTAGCATTTCTGTCTAAGTTCTTGCTTGCTTTTGCCGGGGACCGACCGTACAAGCGTTCAGTCCTTGAGCAATTACAGCATGCTTGATACCTGCCATTTCTATTATGTCAACATTGAACATAATGAGTACCACTGCAATTTATTGTAGCGAAATGATGGTGTTATATACGCGTTCATACTTCCATGTAGCATTTTCGTGCTTTTTCAGACTTCTGCTGCCTTGTTACATGCAATTATTGCAATTTCTCGGCCATTGCCATAATTCCAATTAGCTGAGACAGCTTTCCCAACAATTTTTACTGTTCAACAGAGAAAGGAAGAGAGCTAATAAGATCGTGCTATATGTATGAAATATGGCTTAGTAATGAGAGTACGGAAAATTTACTGTTACAAAGTCAAATGAGTAAAAATAGTACAAAAAGTCTATGTATTATTATTACTATTTACTATCATCATAGATGCCAGCTACGATGTTATTCATGTAAAATGCATATATCCGATTGCCATTAGGCTTCAGTGAACAAAAAGTCCTTGACAAATAATAAGCACATGCAATGACATGATGGTCTTAGACTTTGTGTACTCTACAACTTCAACATGTCAAACCCTATTGTATTGCCATCAACTATACACAACTATTCCACTAATACTTGACTAAAACCACATGACATTATGTGATACAAATGCTTGAACTTACTGACATTCCTTTTACAATTCCTTATTTATTGTAAATACTCCGAATATAAGTATAATATAGTCATGCATCACGTAGTTCTTACTCCCAAAAAGAAGAATAGAAAGTCATTTTGTTTTTAGAAAAAGAAGGAGGTGGAGAAGAACGGAAAATGAAGAAAGCGAGTATTTGCTCTCCCGAAAAAAAACATCCCGGCGCAATCTGAATTATATTTTTAGTTTATTGTATGAAAAAGAAGAAGCCTCTGAATTTTAATACTGACAAGCAAAAGAAGATTATTTGAAATACTTTCAAGAGAAAGGAGAGGGAGATATGCTCAATGTTGAAGCTGTCTCTTCGATTTACAGTAGTTGCTACTCTTTTGCAAATACCCGATGCCTTTTTTACTGAACCCCTCGAGTTTTATTTACTTTTGTAATGCAATACTGAAAGCATTCGTGTTTTCTCCATCCTGCTCTTTTTCTTCCCTCATCTTATATTGCATCGTGAAACATTCCATTATGTATATAATGTGTGCATATTATCATATACATATAGCATATTTTTGAAGAGTGTCTCCGAGTCTCCAGTAGTGGTAGTGGTTGTGGTGGTGGCAGCAGTAATAGTCATCATAAAATGAGCAGGGTAAATGTGTACGGAATGGAATACGACGAGTTCTGAAGAATTTACCAAAGTTCCATAGCCCAAAAATGGTTACTTGTGTTGTGTACTATTTTTACCAGTAACTAGAGATATAGTACATTCCACCACTAATGCCGCCAACGTTTCCACCACCATCATGTCATCACTTTCTATTTTATATATTTTCTCTTAATACTTTTTCCTCTCTTTGTTTAGAAGATACAAGTCGTTTACGCTTTTGCCCCTTTTATTTCGTTTGCATAGTTTTGCTTAGAGCAAAAGTAAGTCAAATGTACACGGTGTGGTGATGGTGGGAGAGGTCTATTTTGAACACGAAAACCACCACAGTTTAAACATATATGTGCAATATACAGATGTATATGAATATGAACTGCCTGGAACATGATCCTGCTTCAGTTGACTTTCTTTCTGTGGTGAACCACATCCCTCTACAAAATAGCTGCAACTGCACACCTTAAAGACACTTTTGCTCAAAATGTGTAATTTTAGTAGGCAAAAATGCACGGGATAATGTTACGGGCAAACATGCACAATATAATTAACTATGTAAGTACGTGTGTATAGTAATTTTACCTTTGTTCGCCTATATTTATGCCACGACTAACTGTAAAATCATCTAGCTTAACAACAGTATTTGGTTATAGAAGATAATTTATAGCGATCGAATTTTAAAAATGCTTATTGCATTCCTCTTACCACAGAGTCTACACTTATTATTCCAATAAAATTTTTAATCATGATTGCTTTGATACTTTGTTATTCCGGTAGTATTTTAACGTTTTCTAGTTTTCACTAGATTTATATAATTTAATGGAAGGGTTTTTATTTGAGATTTGAATTTATGTCGTCTGGAGGTATGACAGGATCGACAGAACAATACTTTTCATAATGAATCGGTCATATGCTATATATATAGCACTTTTATCACTGCGTTTTCAAAATTTTAAATCTCAATGTTGAGATTTTTAAACAGTCCCTTGATATCTTTGTCGCACAGTTAATGTATTATAAAATAGGAAACCCCTTCATTATTGATAAATGTGCGCGGAATCGATATGGTATATATAAGATATCATCAAACACAAGTTTCAAGTATGTAGTAAGAAAATAAATATGTAAACATATGAACCTACTAGCTGTTAGGTAAGCAGCTTCTACGAAGCTGCATCTGCTCACCGCTAGCTGGCCTCTCAAATGGTTTCTCAAAGCACCGCTAGATGGCGCTAGCATCGAGTCCACGGCGGACGAACACGACAGTCTATATAATAGGGATGTGCCAAAGAGATCAATCACAATCGGGGGTTAAATGAGGTTATATGGTCATGAAACTATTTTCATTGAATTTCCCGTCATCAAAGAGCTCTATCCTCTAAGTTTCAGCTCATTAGCTCTAATTTCAAGGTTTGACCCCATGCCGAGGGGTCAAGTGAGGTCATAGGGTCTTGAAACCATTTTTATTGAAATCCCCGTCATCGATAACCCCCAAGTACTAAGTTTAAGATGCTTGACCTCTAGAGGTGACATGTGAGGTCACGAAACCATTGCCATTGAATTCCCCGTTATCCATAACCCCCAAGTACTAAGTTTCAGATGTTTGACCTCTAGAGGTCAAGTATGAGGTCACGAGACCATTGTCATTGAATTCCTCGTCTTCCATAACCCTAAAATCATAAGTTTTAAAAGTTTGACCCCTAGAGGTCAAGTATGAGGTCACGGGGTCATGAGACCATTGTCATTGAATTCATCGTCATCGATAACCCCCAAGTTCTAAGTTTCAGCTCCCTAGCTCTAATTTCTATGCTTGATCCCTTGTTGCAGGGGTCAAATGAGGTAATGGGGCCGCGAAACCATTTTCATTGGATTCCTGGTATTGGAATACCTCCTAGTACCAAGTTTCAGCTAGCTAGCACACGTCTTTATATAGTTGACCTCTTGGGGTCAACAGAGGTCATGGGTCGATTTTGGCCAAATTCAATACCAAGGTCCTTGGTACTCAATAGTTCTGTATGCCAAATTTGAAACAAATCGGATAATGCGTTCGGAAGTTGGAGGTTGGATTCACAGATCACAGATTCACGGACAGATTCACTAAAGTGGTATTTACCCAGTCAGTTATGCGAGTTTAAATCTTTGTGTATTTTTTATAAAATAATTAAGTTTGACCAGATTCCGTATTTTTCGGATTCTAAGCAGACAGCGTTCACTCATATTCGACCAGAGCCAATGATAGTTACAGAACAAATTACTCAGCTAAGAATTATGTCGGTCATCAAATGTTTTCTATCAGAACCGTTAAGTTGTGGAACAATTTGCCCGGTTCAATAAAAAATGCGAAAAGCTTTCCAATTTTTAAAAATCTGCTAAAATCTCATGTCATCAAATAGTGTTTTCTATTCTTGTTGTTCTTCTGATGATGTTATTTTTATTTTGGTTCATTATTTTATCTTGACTACTGTATTGCATTCATGTCGTATTTGTGATGTCTAATTATTATGTGTCGATTGTATATTGTTTAATTAAGACTTTAAGGTGACAGTGAGTTATCTACTTTGTAGGAGACTGTCTACCTCTACTATGTATTGTATTAGTATTATTATTTTGACGAAGGTGTAATGGGCCAAATGGGGCAGCGTTGCTGTTGCAGGTTTTCTCCGGAATATATTTGTTTTAAATGATTACCTTTTGTTCTGTAATTTAACTGAGTTTTCCCTGCATACCATTACACTGTATTTATTGTATTTTCATTTGTAATCTATAAATGCGAAGAAACTGAATAAATTAAAACAAATAAAAAATAAAATACACAGATATACAGATACACGTGACAGCCATTTCACCCATACCCAAATACATATGCCATCTTCCGTTTTTATTATGTGCCTTTGGCACATAATAAACTATTAGTCATAGTAAAATGTAGAGTAGGAATTTCAACGATAAGTCATTTGAAATTTTACTTCCGTAACCTACTTTAATGTTTGTACATACCTTTGAGTTAGACCATAACTTTATTTAATTACATAAAAATATTAATATAAACTGATGAAATATGTCGCTTGATTTACATGAAACAAATTTACAAAAAAGAAAAAAGCGCGGTTACGACATTCTAACATTGTATCATTACATTCCTCCCACGCTAACATAAAAAGCTGTCCTGGTATTTTTATTTTATTTTATTCTCGCTTTGAGAAATATTGCAAAACACTATTTTAACTTGTTAATAAAAAACGCCAATGAAAAGTTATACTTGTTTCTTAGTTAATATGTATATAGACTTGTTGATATAAAGTGTATGTTTTAAAGTTCGCATTATCTTATGTTTACAAGTTTTTGTCTTGGTATTAAATGTTTGTTCATAAGTAGTTTAGAGTAATAAACAGGCAATAAGGACTTCAAAGTCTTTCATAATAAAATTTTTGAAATCCGTTATTAAAAAAGCTATACTAATTTAAAATTGGATGGTATCGTTTGGATGTATGCAAATGGAATGCATGTGCATTGTATATTGATGGAAATGGAAATGCAGCTAGCTACCATACCACGAACTTACTTTCTTACCGTATGGCCTCTTATCTTAAAGTTATCAGTTCTACGGAATTACTCCATTTCAGTTTTGAAATTAACAGCAAGTTAGAAGATTTGATCGATAAATGTCCTAGCATCGTATTGTCACAATTATTAAAACAATTGGTACTTAATGTTTATATTTCACTGGCAATAATAATGCTTAACCCTTGAGTTTAATTTGTAGTGTTAATGATTCTGAACTCACACTATTAATTGTACATTGGATTTCGTGTTTAAGCATATAACACGTGAACATCTAACAAACCGTTTTAAGTAGACAAACTATGAAAATACAAATAACATCGTTTAACCCTGGAATTACTAGAAAGTGGCCAAACAAAGAATAAACACTCAAATCTAAAATCTACAAAACATTCGTGTTCATATAGTTCGAACAAATATGATATCTGTTTTACATAAACACAGAGAAGATGCTCTGCAATGGAGAATGCTCATTTGCTCGATCGCTTGAATCACTGACATAGTCCTGCAAACATGGATGCTCCAATTGCCCGGGTTTCTCATTTTAAGTCTCGGTGTACGGATGCCTTATCGCTCAAGCTATATTATGGATGTTTATATTATGAGTACACAACTACATTGTGTTGTGACTGTCACAAACATACATACAGATTTGTTAACCCATGCGCGTTTTCATTGTCGCTGCGCAATATTTCCTATTTCCAACATAATACAACATAATAATATATCATTTATTTTTTATCCTCTTAAATTTGAGCCGCTACAACAATTTTTGCAATAAGAACCAAAGTTCTGATTCTTTAAATCATATTTTCGTTAATTTCCGTTTTGTTATCAGAACTCAGAACAGAATAATTGATGTTTCGCAAAAAGTAGATGATACTTATTCACAACAAAACATTTTGTTCCTTCGTAAATCGAATTTACGCATAAACTGTACATTATGTTTTAATACACTAGTACGAAACTTCTGGACGATGACAACTCAATTTTGTACGGAACTGCGTAAATAGTTTCCACAAAATTAGTTGTTGCGAAAGATTTACATAAGTATAAAATCAACGATTTGTATTGCAAAATGTGAGCACATTGTCTGTAAATGTTATCATCACATGACGTTCTACCACACAAAATGTATACAAATAATAATTCATAGCAAATACTAAAATTAAAATAGTTTGATAAAATGAACTTTCAAAAGATATCATGATCATGCGCTTTCAAAATCAAGCTGTTCATAAAAAATCAAAATATCTGTAGAAATCTGTAGAACATGGTATGATTATAAATTTTAATAATATGTTAAATATTTAATTTAATAAGAACTTCTATGCATTGCGCTGAACTAATTTCTCATGAAACAAATAACTATAAACAGTAAAAATTAACATTAGGAACCTTGGACAAGGGAAGGGAAATTCAGTAGTTTCTTCAAGTTAATTTTGAAAGTCAATCTAGGAATTACGAAAGACATTATTTATTTGTTACAAATAGTTCCGTAGAATGAGTACGCACTCATTAGTCAGTTGTCAAGTTTTTTCCGTCGTAACGAAGTCAATTGTGATAGGTAATAACGATGAACCAGTTTATTAATTGAACGAAGCGTTAACACTAACATAAAGAGTGATTACATTTTCTTCATCCGTTAACAAACACACCTTTAAAAATGCTCTTTTTTACTCTAACACACATTACCGCACTACTGTACAACAGATGAATAAAACTTAGGAAAAATAGAAAGTTCATGAAGTTTCCCAAGAAGCAGAATCTGAAAGCATTCCTTAGAGTCCTATTGAGAGATACATATTTCCTGGATTGCGAATTCTTCTGGGAGTTCATTACAAAACAAAATCAAAAGATCTCTTCTTCTCTACTCAAAATATTGCAAAAACATATACTACCCTCAAATAGATTTACGTTCTTCCTCTGAAAATAAATTTATTTTTTATGGTTCTTGTGCATATTTATTTTGTTCTACGTCAGCATATAAATTGGAACTTAAAAAGGTCTTTACTATGTGAATACGAGCAAGTAAGTAATTAAAAACTTGTCCAGCACAGACATGCTATCATGGGTTTCATCATCTTGCTTTGTGCCACTATCAAGTGAAAAACAACGAAACTTAAGTATTGTCAAACTTTTATTTTTATTAGCATCTGCGCGGGAATCATCATGCAGTTATAGGGAAAAGGCCCCGAAGGAGATCCCAGAATTTACTATTGCTGTATATCAGGGTATCTCTTGTAACATGTCGTACCGTCGGTATCGTACACAAAATCAAGTTTTGCCGTACTCTGGTAGCTATACTTTTTACAGTTAAGTATGCACACTTGCCTCTTTTGCCATAAAATGTACAGAACAAGTACACAGTATTACATAACTTCTTCGGCAGTCGGCAACTATATGCACTATAAACCTGGATTGCTTTCAAATCCTGCCTCGTATTTTTTGGATCTTAGTCAAGCATAATAATACGGTGACTTTTATTAGTTACACTGAAATGTTAATAAACGAAAATTCTATTTGTAAAACGTTTCCATAAAAACTATCAAATAAATAAATCAATATTCTAAGCATTTTTATTTGTTTAACATTTACAGTAACAAACATGATATTAATATTTAACAATAAATTCTTAAATAATGCAGCCGATAAATGTTGTTATTTTTGTGTAAGACGTTGTCGATAACTTGTGATCAGTTAATTTAAATAAAATAACCATAATGTCATTGTTTATGTAAATGTAATATGTAGGAAAATATTTTAAATTGCACTTTACCGAGCTGGACTATCGTTAGGTGAGCCTGACGACGTGGCTGGAGCTTTGCTGACACTGGTTGAGTCACTGTTGTGTCGCTCGCTCTGGCCATCGGATTGTTGACTTTGGTGACTGGAACTGGAAGCTCGGCGTGGACCATCTGGCCCTTTTGAGCTACCAGCCCCAGATCCATCTGCCCCTCTTGAACTTCCAGCAGCAGCAGCAGCACCGGTGGAGGAGGCTGACGACGTTCCACCTCCACTTGCTTGATAACCCCCACCACCCTCCAGCCTTTCATTTCCAAAATCTGGTGGCGTCTCATTTGGTGAGGACTTTCCTTCCACTTCCTCAACCTGCATCAAACAAATACAAGGTATAATGTAAAGGATGTTGAATTGACAATACAACTTTAATGATATGTACTTAATGTATTTAAAGAAGCGTGTTAGCATATCGCTTTAAATTTCAGCATGTGGAGATCCACAATCAGTGCTACATTTTAAAATGTATCCGTTCAGAGAGTCATACTATGAAATAATGGTTTCCGGTTTGCTTGCATTTTCGTCTTCACTGAATTCTTCAAATTGAATCGAATGTTTAAATAAGGAACCAAGTTGTCTTCACGTAATATTGAAATTCTGTTTCCTTTAAAAAGCAGACTAACAGCAAAGTTGCGTTGGCGTTTGCTGTTGCTCGTTTCAATTCGACTCGTTTTAGTACATACGCGCATTACTTTTGTTACTTTTGAGCTTTTTCTCTTTTCAAGCCTCAATCTAGGTGATACTTGTTCAACGATTGGGTTAAGCGAAACGAGCGCAAAGAGGACACAAGGATTGTGTACAGAAAGAAAGCATCAAATCTATCAGCAAATAATACATGTATTTCTATCGTTTCGACTTGTGTGACACATAAATATCATGATCTCTTTTGCGCTGTAAATTTGCATTCGGAAATGAGACTGCCTCCCATAAATTTCCCTTCCTTTTCCTTGTTCATGGGATCTTTTTTCTGATCAGGGAAAGCTACGTACGTCTTCTCTCCTAGCCTGACTGAGCAATGGAAAAGCAATAATAGTGCATATACATACCTAGATTTTTCCCTCTTTTCACCACATTCGCTTATATAATGATAGACGATAGATGCTCACCTTTTTTCGTGCTAATACGTGTTGAAGCATGTATCTAGATAAAAGAACAAACATCTATCTATGAGTCTTCTATTTCAGGAACATGTACAAATCTTTGTTCCTGTCCCTTCACACTGTACCTACCGGAATTTCATTATCAGAATTGGATAACATAAAAGCGAGTGAAACTGTGAAGCAAACTACAAGGAGAGAAGAAAAAATATAATATATTTTGTTTACTAATGCATATATACGCCCATCATTCGGAATGACATTTGAAGATAAACCTCTACTATTTGTAGAGAAAATAAAATATTTTATTGCGCTACGGGAAACTGTCACTTCTATTACACGTACTTTCATAAAATATAAGATGCATGTTCAGTACAGCCCAACAGCACAACAAACAAAGCGAGCAAGTAAGGTAGCAACGATGAACATCGTTTCTGGGTTGAAATAACTTGATTAAGTTAGAGTAAAATAGAAATCCAACCTATAATAGTATCCGAATTTTACGATTATTTATTCCTACAGCGTTTAAAGAGTGTTCATACAGCTTCAATTAAAACGCATCTGCATGCACTTGTGCAAGAAACAGCATCCATTGTGTTGATCGATATTTAAGGTAATTACTATTGAGCATACGCCGCCAGCTACAGATCTTTCATTATCCTAAGGATGTATCTTATGAACTTTATTAGCACACTCACATCTCATGTCGGCAATAACTGTCAGTCTTAAATATACTTTCATCCCTACGTAAAGGATGTTAGAATATGGAATAATAGTAATGTTGAAAGAGAGGAATTTAAGCATGGTTTATCTATTTACGGGAAACTTTTGTGGACATTGATATTAAGAAACCATGCAAGCGGTATTTATTTTTACACTCATTGTGAGTGAATGAACTTTATCCTGAGTTGATTATAACCAAAATGTGCATTTCTTTAGAAATGAGATTTTTATCAAATACAATTTTGGCAGCCGTGGACAACGTGCTTCACATAAAAGTACTAACTAGATGAACACTTCAATTTTTCTCTACATAATTCAAAACGTAGTCAGTCAGTAACCTTTGAGAAAAAAACTTTTTTCTTCTAATGCCCCAAGGTTCTGTGAACAACCACTAGCAACTACTTTTAAGTTAGTGCTTTTGCAATGTGTGTAAATATTATTCCACTTTTTTTGTGGTGACTGCAGTTTTTCGATTGGAAAAGTGAAAGAAGTGTACAGAAACTGATACAGTGTTTGAAGGCAAGCCACATACACAAAAAACGAAAGAAGTCGGAAGAGTAGGACGAGAAAACAAAGATGTTTTTTCTCTTCGTTTTCTTTCATTCCGTCTTGTTTATTCTTTACGGTGACTTCTGAAAGATCACGCTTTGTGACAGAAAAAGACAATCGACAAAAAGTAAAGTTTGGAATTACAAGAATCCCTTTTTGGGTGCGTCTCTTTTGTACCACAATCCATGCTACTGGGACCATTGATATTTCACATTGACTGATATTTTCTTTCTCTCGAGACAGAAGTAAGTTTGGCTTCAACAGAAGCCTATTTTTCTTTCTTGAACCGTCTAATACGTTGTTTGTTGTATGTGACATTTTTTGTTTGGAAAATGAAACTTTTTTGTTGCAAAGGGGGTCCTTCAAGATTTTGTTGGCTTTGGAATAGTGGAATAAAAAAGGAAGAAGTGAAAGTGAATGGCATTGTGTCCGCATCCCGTAAGCACTTTTTGCTTATATAAAAGATATTTGTACACTTGTTTATGCTAAAATGAATGCGTCAAGTTTGCTGTTCAACAAATAACATGATATTAATAATCAGTATTTATATTTATGATGATACCGTTTATTTTTGTCCTTGTTTCTATGCTTTTTTACTGCAAGCTTGAAATGATTTTATGGGGTTGTAAATCTCAAAGCTTTTGTGATGGCGGCTATCTCACAAATTATTACAGTTTCAGTTCATACTTAAGAAATAAAAAGAAAGAGACTTGGCATTTCGGCCCCTGGTTGGTGTCATAATAAAGTTCAAGTGAAAAGAATATTGTGTTATTGATGGCAACAGTTATTCATTGCTTAGGGAAAAAAGTACAAGTGTAACACATCTGTATTCAAAACTACTGAATCTTGACCACAACCATAATATAGCCTTTTACGAATCCCATCTTTTACTCTCTCTTCATTGGCAAACCAAAAGTTGAAAACATGCATAATGCGTGTTTTGTCAATTTTCCTACAAGATGTTTTGAACTCATGCCAAATAACAGTAAACGAATGAACAGCTGCCCCAATGAATCTGCCAAATGCGTTCATGTAATTAATAATCGAGCTATCCTGTGGTACACTTTGCACAGAGAGAAACGTCGATTCAATGTTACATTAGGGTATCCAAATGAACAGATTTACCACATGAATAGTGGGAAATAAATTCTGTCTGGTAAATGAAAATCCTATATTTGTTGTTTTCACATCAGGGAATGTGTAAATAAATCATAAACTAGCTGAGGCAGTCAAGTAGAAATTATTTAAGCAAAAAATAAGTCAAATATTTTTTTTCAAATCTGCGTTGAAACATTTAAACTGAAACTAAACCAACAAAAAGCAAATATAAAATACTTTCACTTTCTTTAAAATTAAAAAAAATTTATATGATAATAATGTGTTCTTGTAAAAGAGAAATGTACATTTACTCCATATACATTAGCTATGTAAAGGTTGAGTGATACTGTTCCCGTAGTTGCTTCAAGATTAAGTGTGTAAATAATGAGACAAGTTTTCTGTGGGAGGTCAGAATCATAAAGTATTCAACTTGTGGGAAGGAAGGATAAGTATAATATGAATAAATACAAGAGGCACGTTCAGAGTAAGCTACCATAGCATGTGCAACGAAAGGGGACCAGAGGACTCGACGCAATTTCATAAAGAGAGAGTGAGTGCGCTGTTTTAGTGCTTCTCAAGCGATCTATCTGACTAAAGAGAAAGCAAGGGGGAGCTAGAGAAAGGCTCATCTCTTTTGGCATGGTAAGCAGATGCAGCTTGTGTAATCTGTACAACTGCTACTACCTGTGTGCACGATACGAATCCACTGGAGACTGTGCGGTGGATAATAATGATGAATAGAGCAACTTATATTGACTATGAAGTCTTTCCCTCTTATTCCTCAGTTAAAATCTGGTTGATGTTAAGGATAACCGTGATGATCATGATGAGATGATAAGAGGACCACTGAAAATATTATGGAAAATAGGAGAGCAACAACAACGAAGCATGTCATGTCAAGCAGTTTGTGTATAATTTTAACAAATGAACAAATGCCCAACTTTACTCCCTCAGACTTGTCTGCCAGGCATGGACAATTTTTTCCTGGATGCTCAAAGACGCGCCTCGTGTGGTATTCAAATAATGTTGATGTGTAAGGGTTATTAAGTAGAAAGTCTCAAGTGGCTCAATCTCAACATCACACACAACTAGTCGTTTAATACCGTTCCTGTCTTGCCATCATCGCAAGAAGACTGACTTTGTTTGGGGAGGGGACCAGTTGTATGTAGATATATGATGGCAGCTTTCTCTTTGCTAAGTTGATAATATTTAGGTGCATACCTAAGAAGAGTATATGTGAAAACGCGTCTGTTTCATAAAATCTGGGTGACTATTGCAGACTTTGTTCTGTTTACACGGACGTGCATGTGTCTGTACACTTTTTGTCGTAGGTTGCTCTCATTGCCATTTGTCATATTAAAACTGTCTCATGCTTCATGTACCATAAATATGTACATAAAATGCACTTAACAGGCGGAAGTAAGAAATGTAATTTTCTACTAGAAAAATTAAATAGCTTAGAGGCTTTCTCATGCTCCTTTTATTCTTTTTTTTTTCTCTCTTTCTTTTCACGAACTCACCCTTTCCAAATGAGAAAATGAAGGATTTTAGATTAAATTTCCATCTACAATGAAAGAATGTAAGTATCATGCATATGAATTAAATGGAAAGACCCTGCAAGGCATATGCAACAAATTTAATTATATCAAGGAACAGTTCGCAATTGTAGGTTGTCGTTTCACCTGTTAAGAAAATAATGAGTTAGACAAGAGATTACTTCTTACCATCTCACCTGAATATGCTTGCTGGTAAAATGGGATCATATCGAGATGGGATTTTTATGAGGGAGACATTGAGTTAAGCTCTTGAAGTACCTTCAGGCAAGAAATGGATATACATTGTATGGAAGATTGAATTGTGTCAACAAATATCCGATTTGCAAAGATATATAAGTTTTTTCACACAGAAGCAGAAGAAGCATTATGCCGTTCTCAGAAAACATTTGCGAGGAAAAGTTAATTAGACTTTTGAGAGGCCCAAAAAACTAATAAAGTTCAGTATATTTAGGTACGAGCTTCTATAAATTAATTTCAAGAACGACACCCTTTCAACTAGATCTTATTTGAAAATACATAGTACAATTATAACATTAATTGATAAGTCATTTTGAAATAATTTATTGTTCCATTAAAACCCTGTAAAATTATTTGTACACACTTTCCCCTTGATGTTTTCTCTATTTATATTTGCAAACTTATCTGTTTGAGTAATACATTGTACGCACTTTTCACTTGACTGATAAGTTGATTTCTTCTAGCCTGACAAATACATTTGCTATACCTAGTATGTGACAGTATAATCATTTTAGTAAAATTTCCAACTAAATAGTGGTAAATGTGTCAACCAGTAAACCTTTGTGGCTCCTAGAATGGAGGTTGAAGTACTGGTAGAGAAAATGAGTGTGGTGAATATTTTATTACCCTAGTAGGAGGAGGCTTCCAGTTCGAATTGTTTTAGAAAGAGCTGAGTCTTGCTATGTGTCTACTTGCACGGCAGAAAACAATTCTAGCACTTCACAAAACCATAGAAAGCGGATTTAAAATCCTTTGCAGATTATTTTCAGCGTACGTATCGCAGAGAAGGAGACATTCATAGTAACTACCTACCTATAGACATCCTCCATATTTTACACAGTAGTCAGTCATTTACCCATCCGGTTTGAAAACGAAAAGTACGAGGGGGTTTTCAGAAATAGTGATACTCGCGGCTTTGTCGATATTTCCTCTATGCAAAGACTGACTGGGATAATTTTTTCTACGCTTATACAAC
>JAQFYG010000163.1:0-44095 GCA_034694325.1 Entomobrya corticalis | reverse complement strand
TGATTGACCCAGAACGCTGAAAATCACTAGCGATCAAGCTTATGACGTAAGGAGTCTATATACGAAGTTTGAAGATGGTAGGTTAAACGGTTGAAGAGTTAGAGCGCGAACGGACAGACGGACAGACAGACGGACAGACAGAAAGACAAACAAACTAATCACATAACTACGATTCGAAATCTCATCTGCGTAATAAACCACACTGCTTCTTGCTCTAAACTGTTACTCCGCGGCCTCGTTCATTCTACTACGTACTATTTACTACACACATCTCAACATGTAGTTGAATGCTCATGGTAGTATGCTCAAAGTCATTCATTGCTCGTGCTTTCCTTTTCCTTTACTTTCCTTTATTCTTGCTCCCATTGCAATCAGTATCGTCACCATCATAATCAGCTCACCAGCACAATTATTCATTCATAATATCACCACCTTAATGGTGGAAAATGCTTCGAATTCATTCATGTAGTGCATCTCATAGTACGTGACTGGGATAAAAAATGAGTAGAAGAATGGTAGTAAGTATTATTCAAATGGACTCAATAGCAATATTCTAACAGGTACATATATTTATTTATTCATTTTTATTATGCAGTAACTACATGCTATTATGGGGGTGTTTGGTTAGTGATAGCCGAGAGAACAAGGTACATTTGAATTTATTGGAACACCCGGCATTAAGCATATTATAGATTTTGCATTCATAAGAAAAAGCAAAGATATTCTGTTAACACCTTATATAGTTAACCTATTTGGGACAGATGAAGAAAAAAGACGGCAGAGAGATAGGGTGAGATGCTCAACATGCAAAGAAGTGTAGAACGAGTTTTGGTAATGGGATTTGAATGAAAAGAGATTTTTATATAACAAGTTTTTTCTTGTGGTGACGGTAACACAAAATTATTATTTTGCGTGGATCCATACATTTCTTTTTTCTACAATGAAAAGAAACAGGTATAAACGTAATTTGTGTATAAAGGGCAGACTCGGTAAACGTATTATATAGAAAAGAAAAAAAACATCACAGCCACTACCATCATCGTCATCACCGTCATGTTTCCTAACGTAGAGAAAGCTCACCTGACTGATTCTTTTTTCAGAAGAAGACGGTAACATATTCTCGCTTGATACCATATAGTACTACTTCTACAAATGTGAAAATAAAGCCGTATTCTCTATTTTCTCCAGGATCCACATCGTTGATGTCCTCGTGTATTCTTGCATCTCATTCCGTACTGCGCGACCACCACCATACGTTCTTCACTTGTGCCTATCTTGATATCAAGTAATATGCTTTTCCCTATTGCCTTTCAAGGCTCCAAATCCCGGAGCACCGTCTTTATGATGAGCAAGCTATTCTCCAAGTAACCCAACCCAAGATGAAGAGGCGAGTAGGTAGAAATCTCATGATACGTTGCATGTAAGTACGACCACACAAAATAATGGAGTAGATGATACCGTCATTGTAATATTATGATACGTATCATATTAGCATACACATATGACAACAGTGATGAAGACCAAACGGGTATGGAGAGTTGGGATAGAAAAAAAAGAGAGAAAGAAGGCAACTGAGTGATTGAGCGAGATTAGTAATTGACATAAGAAGAAAAAAATGAGAGAGGAAGAGAGATGGAGAAGGAACGATGAGTGGAGGCAAGTAAGTTGATAGGGAATATTGTAAAGATTCCAAAAAAGGAGCTAAGCAAAGTGAAGTAATAACAATAATATCATTATAGAGGGCGGACAAGAAAAGCTAGAAAACTAGTTGGTACAAAAGCAAGAAGAAAATGAAGATGACAAGAGAGAAAGTAAACGAACGATTCTGTGTCTTTTAGCCCATGGGATTCCAAATATTTTATTATAGTCTCGGTGACTGACTGACTAAGATGATGATCATGTTGCTTGTGCCAACATTCCACTTTGGCCGTCACCATCTTCGTCATATCTGTCGTCGTCAACCCCATCATCCTTCGTAAGAAAAAAAGCAAATCATATTCATACATATGGATGTATGCATAATATGCTGGAGGAAAATAAGCTCTCTCTTTCTTCTCTCTACTTTTTGCATTCTATCTTTCCGTCTTTCTCTCTCTTTCTATTTCGATTCCTGTAAGGGAATCAGCAGGAGAAAACGAGGAAGTAGACTTAGAAATTTCCCTCATGACTCTACCATTTCTTGTTCCTAAGCATATGCAAATTTTTTAGATAACACCTTTTAAGTGGCAGTGGCGGTGAAAGACAAAAAGAAGTGGGAATAGTAGCAGTCAAATATATGCCGTACCACTTTCAGTCGATACACTCATCTCGAGTAGGGAGGTTTTTATTATTTAGATTGCACACAAATGAAAATAGTAGGCATGTATGCAGTTATGTTTTACCATCGCTATATTTCTGGCATTCATTTCTCGCTACTTTCCATAGCGTCCTGTTGCAAACAAGACGCCAGAGATCATGCCGAAAAATTAGTTTGTTGAAGTACCCACACGTGCTCATGCATGCTCCCTTGTTCATCCTTTTTGCATCCTCGTTTCTCCCATTTATTTTTCTTTGTTTCTATGTGCACGACGCAGGGCTCGCTGGAGATTGTCTGTACATTTTCTACACAGTCTCATCATTTCTCGGTGACACCAAAATTTCTGTATTTTTGATGATTTGTATGAAATTCAAGAATCACGAAAGGATGAGTTTGTCTCAACCCTTTCTCAAGCCAAACTCTGCAGAAAGATGATAAAGACTTATTTCTCTCTTGACTCAAGGGGGTTTCCATGTCAGTAGCGTCTTCAGTTTGAAATGATAAGACACGCTCTCTCACTCACACTCTCTCTTTCTTATTTTCTGCGAAAGTTATAATAGGTGCAGTAGGTAGTAGGCCTTTTCATTTTCTATCTTTATTTTTGTGTCTATTTCGGGAAAAAGCAAAACACTTCGTCACATTATGCAGCTTGTTTTATTTTGACTGCTACGTAGAAAAACGTCATTCCAGAAAAACCAATTAACAGAGGGGAAAATAACTGTACCTAACGTGTCGTGCCGCTAGAGATAAGACGTTTTTACTGAGGAAACTTACACAATTCAACAAATCGCTTAAAAAAGCAATTTATCGCTTCCAGGAATAACAAAACGGATCTTAAGCAGTGATCACAGCTCAAACCTTAATTTGTTTACAATATTTCCTTCTCGCTTTCCATTTCAAGTATCCGTTGGCTTTAAAATGGATTCTGTTGCTTTTTAAAACTGTGAACAATGATGAAAGTAAATCAAGAGGAAAATGATTGTATTGATTATATTGTACATCATTTTTAAGGTGATAGCTTAGCTTAAATAGGGTTACTCAGACTCAAACAGAATTACAGCACTGAGATACATTTTTTTGAATAACGAAAGAAAAACGAAAAGAGAAGTAATTTCTTATCACTTTCATCTTTCATTTCCTTTGGTTTATATATGTGTGAGCATTCGCTGTCTAAGTGAAAATAATATTTTCTTCCATTTCACTGGGAAATTCTTTGAAAACTCGAAGTGGTTTTTGTGCATTTCTACAAGAGAAGTTCAATTTTTGTAGTTTAATGCCGAAAGTACATCACAAACACTACATCCCCAAATTATGATCATTTTACATATACAAATACACATGTCTTTATACTATTGTGCATACTTACATCTACATCTTACGTTTCCCATCCAAAAAAAATCCAAAAACTTTTGCATTCAAATTTTTCTCTCAACAAATAGTACAAGTTTTTTTACTTTCAATTTTAAGTTATTCTATGTAATCCATATCTTTACGACGTTGTCTTGTCATGATACTCGATACTACTCGTGAACTCATGTATTTTCTTATAAGCACATAATCAGTTAGGTTCCATGCTACTTTCGAGTCTCAACGTAGCAGGCTCCGGGAAGCTCGTGCAAAAACTGTTTTACTATGATGTTTTATCTAGCAAATATTAAATATTAATATTAGTATTATGCATAGCATGTACTAAATACGGTGGTTAAGTGCTCAATCGTAAAAGAACACAAATTTGATTCGAAGGAAAACCGTGTTAGCTGTCTATAATGACAGGAAATTAGCTTGTAACATTGCCTTATCCTTTTGCTACTGCTTCTCTTGCAGAAATATGTTTTTCTGTGTATCAGAAAGTCCTTGCATTCTATAAAAACATTTTTGGTGTTCCTATTTGTAAAGACCATTGAATGGATTCGAGAAGTGAATATATAACCATTTTTGATAAAACAAACACTTTTTGTTATGGAAACATGAATATGGTGCCATATTGTGCAATCCAAAATGACAGGAAAATGCTGCTTTATGAACTGAATAGTCTTTAACAACTACAGTTCTTGAAGACACAAAAGCTTTCTTGAGAAAGTCTATTTAGTATTTTCAGAACATTGCATATTTTTATATTAAGGCAACATTCTTTTTTAAAAATTCATTTACTAAATTGTTTAATCCATACCCCTTGGTGGTATTGATGATGATGGTGTTCGTGGTTGCGTAAATGTACAGGCATTATGTTATTACTTTAGAATGTCTTTGAGCATAAACCTCCCAGAGAGTTCTTTATTACTGCTTAACTTACAATGACTTCAATCGGGTAAGGAAAGCCAGAACATTTTTTCCATGAAACAAGGTTGGGACAAAAAGTCTCTTTTCCTGATAAAATATTAAATATTTGTGCCTGGCTCTCTTTTAATTTTGTTAGAGGGAAACCAGTACAGAATTATCCTGGTCAAAGTTTCAGACACTTTTTAAAGCTTTTATTGTGCAAATCCATGCTAGCGGTATCCTGACGCCGGACGAGTAACAGAAGGAAAATTATCAATTTTCTGTCAACTCTCTGAAGAGCCATCAAAAACTTTTTTCCTCTGTTTTTGCAATTTGAAAGTACATATCGCATAATTCATGTGGGGTGAATAGAACCAGGTAAAGGGGAAAAAGAAACTTTATTTAATACAACCGATCTGACTGAACCTTTCATTCGTACAGACACAGAGAACTAGACAGATAGACTCAAGGGTTTTGTTGGTAAAAAATGTACGTAAAAGTACATGCATCCAAGTAAAAAATATAGGTAATATAGGTATCACTATCAAGCCAACTGATGACGCTCACGACGACTATAATTTCCCAAGAAAGAAGTAAAATAAGGGGCTTCTTCTTGTCTTGAAAATGCAACTACACTACAACACGTCAACTACCCACAAAAGAAAAACTTTTTAGATGATGTCTAGTCATGCCTAAAAATCTTACGGGATTTACTCCTTTCTGTCCAAACTTCCTTTACAGCAGAGGAGGTAACTGGAAAGACTCTGTGAAAGCGTGAGTAAGCAAAATGCAGCACAAACACATACACTATCAGACACGCGGACATAGAGCCTTTATGACATGACAGATGAACGCATTAACAGCTAACCTGCTTACGTACACATGCGTAAATTATAAATTGTAGTGTGCTATGTTAGTTGGTCCAGCAGTCGAGTCTCTTCAACTCTTGCTTCTTGGCATACAGAGAAAGTTGTTTATTTTTCACATACCTTTTGTTCATTTACGCGTAACTTTACCCTGAATTCACTTGGCTATTAAGCTATAGCTATACTACCTTCATCATATGATGACAACAAATCATAAGTCAGTTCTTTTTAGGTGATAAGGATTTTAACTGTTGGAATCGGATGAGATTCTCCATAGAGATTGCAATGCTTTGCGTGCCTTCTATAATACACAGAAAGATGTAACAACTGACTTTTATATTGAACTACTTTACTTTTTCCTTGCATGTTGTGTTGTTTTCCGTGGAGAGTGGAGACTTGAACGCTTGGCATGCAATGTTTCTTTTACTGCACGCACTGCATCATTGAAGAATTTTTTGTCATCTTTTACTGCAATAAAACTAATTTAGTAAAATAGTTTTTTCCAAGCAGCATTTTCATTGGGACCAGCAACAACGATGGCATAGCATTAAAAATTTCTCTCGATTTGCTTCTTTTTTATATTTGATTTGGACATAGCCTCGTCTCCCATTCAAGACAGTTCATAGTATATTACCTTCCATTACCATTCGACTTAGTAGTTTGCGTGGAACTAGAAATTTTTTATCTGTGAGGTAAAGTAACTAAAGGGACCCATAAAGTTTGAAGACAGATAAGACCGGAGAAACTTGAAACCAAAAAGCTTCTTGAGTCTTAATTTTGCACGTCTCATCTTATTGGGTGACTACAAACGATAGCAAGGAAGAGAGAGGTTGGATGTTTTGTGTCAACATAGCATGAAAAATTAGAAAGTAAAAAGTTGTACTAGAAATGTCACACAATCAGGACGATGATGATGGTACTACTACACCCACCTCATCTTCTCCAACATCCCCACTACCTACTGAAACATAATTCTATTATAATGGAATACATTTTTCCGTAGGGACCACCACACAAGAGTAATGAATGCATATTCTCTAGATGGTTGTGCTATTAGTAAAACCAAACAACGACCATGTTTATTTCTCTCTCCAGACAGGAAAGTCTGCATACCTACTATAGTAGAAGTAGTAGTAGTATTAAATCATATGATGGCAGAGCCCACAAGAAAACAGAAATAGGGAAAAACTCACGTCGACGTACGTTATTGTCGTCGTCGAAGCCTTCACTGCATACTTTTCCCTTCCTTCCGCTCTATTTTCTAGTTTGACAGAAATCAACATAACATGATGTTATATAGCACATAAACTTTTTTCTCTCCTATTATCTCCCTTTTCTGGTGGGCAAGGATGCCTCCTGTAATAAAAAAGATTGCCCAGTTTCACCCGCTCATCGACTAATGCATGCTCTTCCACCACCACCACCAACAACAACCAACGAGAGTTTTGTATACTATTTTTGGTCTACGATGAATATTTAAATGAATACTTGCAAAAACAGCCATTAATGTGTGGGTAGCGTATACGGTTTCCCTCCTACCCCACAGCAATTATGTGTGTGTATCATTTTAAAAGCACACCGTTTTTATATGTTTTACCTATTTCTAGTAGATTAGGTACACATATAAGTAATAGATGATGATGACGAAGGAAAGAGGTAAACTGCAAAGTAATTGAATGAGGCGAATAGGATCTTTTAAAGCTCTGGAGACAACTTTCCCACCAGACAAACTTTATATTATTATTTTCTTTCTATTTCTTTGTAAGCACTTCCCCTCGCTCACACTCCGTTTTTTATCCCTCTTCTTCTGTCTTGGAGAAAAGATGGGTGGCAATAGCATCTGTAGTGGCGATATGGAGCTGGTACTGGTGCCTTAGTTAAAAGTAGTGCATTTTTTCAGAGTCCGTGTGAATAAGCACGAGTAAATCCTTTGTGTCCAGCCGTGTTGTTGAGCAGCATGATGGCATGGTGTAGTGGTGGGTGGCTCTCTGCTATTGGCATTCAACTAGGTTTTCACTTTTTTATACACAGTGGTGGGTTGGGTCGTATACAGTGTTTGCTGAAAATTCCCTTAAACAAAAAATCTTGCATTAGCTGGAAGTAAGAGGCATGTATGCCCTTTCTCTCTATCTCTCTCTTCTGTCTGCTCTCTATTTCTGTTCTCTCTCTCACACACACACATAGAAGACTTATTAAAAAAGTTTAGTAATTAATGTTGAACAAATCAGGGCAACATTATTTTCGACAAAAAATAGAATAATATGACTAAGGGGAAGGAAGAAAGAAGAAAATGTGAGAGCGTGTATGTACCTAGTTGCGGATGACTGTACACTTTTCAATGGATCTATAATAATATGTAGTTTATATTTGCTTTGTGTAAGGAGAAGGAAAAAGTAGCATAATGGTTTCTTGTTACTTTCCATTAATTGATGCAAGTAAGGGAAAGAAAGAAGTGGTGGCGGCGGTAGCAGAGGAATAAAGAAAAGAGGGAAAGAAAGCAGCAGTGGCAGTTAGAAGAGAATGAGTAGACGATTTCTTCCAAGTAATTCTCGATCCTTTCATCTTTCATTTCCATCTATCACGTCAATCAGTAAGAGCTGTTGCCTTTCTTGGTAAGGATAAACCGACAGCGTGAGTTTCATTACATTCTCCCGAAAGAGTCTAGGCTATACTTACCCGTTAACGCGTTTCTCAATGTTTCAACGATTTGAGAGCAAATATGCGCATATAAATAAACACGTATCATATAAAGTTAATAGCACTAATTATATACATTATACAACAATTACTGTGCTACTTGTAGATAATAAGACTTTCTAAGGTTGCGGAAGACAAATACACCTAAAATATGCAATGTGCATACAGGCATATACTTTGCTTTGCATTATCACAACGGATGTGAAATATTTTACAGAAAAAAGGGTAAAACTATTTTCTTGCTTCTTTTAGTTTGAGTGTCTATGATTATTGATTTTCAGAGGTTAGTACCCAAGAATGTTAAAGGTACAACAAAATGCAAATAAGATGAGAGATTGACATTTTAATTTAGTTACAATAAGTATTCGGGAGCCTTAATGTATGGTAAACATTAAAAACATTTAGATTTCATAGCATAACCCATCGAAATTTTTAAAAAACTTGTCAATATTTAAATCCATAAAGTACTCATGAAAGAGTCATCTTTGCTTTACTATCAGAAAATACAACAAACAACGTAAAAATATATGCACATCTGCGATCTGCCTCATCTCACGTGCAACTTTCATAGAGGTAATGACATTGGATAGGTCACATCCACATTGTACACTGAACTAGAAGTCAACCACTGTGGCTAACCCAAACTTCAAGAATTTTTATTAAAACGCTACAAAAGGGTTCTACGTAGATCTATTTTTTACAAGAGATGTACTATGTACTGTCCACAATTACACTAATAATTCAATATATTTTATCCGGATATTCAATGACAATGACAAGATTAAAAAAGAGCCTTTGTTTACGGTATTTTCTTGGAAACCTAAAATATGTAGTACATCTGTTTACTGTTTGTTTAATGAAATGTCGCTGAAGCCCATATATTTACTTTTTACTACCAAACTTACAGTATTAAAGTAACAGCATTGAAGGTCTTACGTCATTCTCTGAAAATAGGGTTCTATTTGCTTCAAAGTCTTTCAAAGAACGACTAATGAAAAAATATTGCTGTAGTTTTGATTACAATGAACTGTAAATATTTCTGAGAAGTTGGCTGTCAGACATCCTGCAATCAGTTTTATAAAATGAACAACTAAACATTGTAAATTTTTTGCCAAATTCTTATAAAACCTCAAAGCATATCCCTTTGTACTGTGTGGATTCGTATTGTTTAAAAAAACAAGCCATTCTCGTTTGAGTTAATACAAAACAATGAATAAACCTTTTGCCTTCATGCTACCTTCAATGCATCATTATTACGGCTCTTTGTTTATCTCCGAAAAAATATCGGAAATTCTTCACAAAGCGTACCTAGTTGTATCCTTCAGAAGACACATACCACGTTCTTGAAGTGGCTGGAAAAACAAGCGGTGATGATGTGATACAACTACTTTTTTACCTGCTCAACCGTGAAAAAGGGATACGTTTGTTTTGTCAAGTTCTTGATACAACAAGTCATTCAAAGAAATTTAAATAAGTACACCAGGAAAACTTCCAGGATTTGAAGAGTTAAAAAGCCATAGATATAAATAGGATTCCATGTGCTATTATTATTATTGTCGCAAATAAAACAATGCACGTGTAATGCGCTCCAGTTATCGTTATGTCGGTATTCAAAATATTTCCTATTGAATCTGAAAAGTGCATGAATAACAGAGGCCTTCTGTACGCACTCAGTCGGATGAAAACAATGAAGCAAGGTACCGACAAGCTTACAAAGATACACGTACATTTTCTTCCATCCACTAGATTATTTTGTTCCTCTCTTCTCTATCCATCCGGCAATAATAAACACAATAAGGAAGCATGTGAGTCTGTGTGTATGCGTTTTTTTGTACTATAAATAGTCGAACTGCAAAATAAAGCAGAATATCGGTCTCAAAATTCCGCACACTGACTGTACCAACTGAAGCGCTTTACTCCGCTTAAATTAAAAAAGGAAAAAAAGGGTGAAATTGCACCAAAACTTGATCATCAAACATCGTACATCACGTTATACAAATAAAAGACAGGTAGAACGCGGGAGATGGAGAGCATGCAACAAGAGCGGGCAGGAGGCACGTAACTATGAAAGTAGAATTTCATTGGAAAATCATACAAGAAATTGAGAAAGCAGAAAAGAGCATATAAAACAGGAACGTGGGAACGAACAGAAAAGCTTGTTAGTTTTTCTTCGGTGTTTACAGTACCAGCAAACTTGTTCCGTCTTCTATAAAATACAAATATGCCTTAAAGTTTATTTCATACTATATTCACTATAGTTTGAGTATTGTGTAGGATATGTATTTGTAGAAGAAGAAGAATCAGAGCAAAGGAATCGCTCGGCTGGAATTTTTTCTTCTTCCCTGCCTCTAACTCCCTCTTTATGTTACGGTATTGTATACAGAAAAGAAAAAAACAGCAAGATGACTACTACCAACTACCAACATTCTGTATTTACGAAGAAAGAAGTAAGCCCTACATAAATATATATACAATATATGGATGTAATATTTAGGGTCGCAATGTGTCCTTATTCTCTCTCGTAAAACGCTGCTCACTTTTTCTCATGAATCGCTACAAACGAGCGTAACGTGTAGTTAGTTATACGTTATCAGGAGAAAGAAAAGAGAGAGAAAGTGGGGAAGTAAAAAATACAATTTCAATGTTGTATTTTATGTAGGTATACACGTATGGTGTTGAATTGAAAGCTTGGTTTTTAGAGTCTGTATTTGTCTCTTTGTGTGCGCAAGTTATCTTTTTGGTGTATTAAACACAGACAAAAAGGATGGTTGTATAATATTTAATCTAAGCCCAACGCAAGGGGAAAAAGTAAAATACTAGCAACAGATACAACGAGCTTAAAAGTCTTATTGTTGTGTATAAAACGTATTTTTGGGATTGGAATAGGAATGAGCCCTTTCTATCAATTGTGCAAATGGATGTGTATGTGTGTGTGTGACTAAAGGTAAATAAAGAATGAAAGAAACAAGAGCGTGAGAGGAGTAGAGAGTAAGTAGGAAGAAGGTGAAGGAAATAAGAAGCACGACAAAACACAGAAAAGAATGTTCAGGAAAGGAATGGGAAAGGAATTTCAATAAGAGATTTTATGAACTAACGCAAAACGAATAATGAGACAGAAGGGTGATATGAAATAAGAAGTAAACGAAGAGATCTAAAAAAGAAGGAAAAATTCAAATGGTTGTAGTTTTTCGTAATGCATGTATATTCATACATTTGGTTGTTATGTAAGTAGTGTGACAGTGGCAGTGAAAGAACTACTATAAGCATCATGGAGAGAAAAAAGCCAAAGTAACCTCTTTGGTATGATGATGCCATAGATTCTAGAATTGATAGCCGTACTTGTAGTCATGTTGGTAGTGGCGGTGCTTCTATCATTATCACTACGACTCTCTGGTTTCTCCCCCTCTGTGTAAGCTGAGCGGAAGTGTCTCGTTCTCGACATGCGGCAGCCAGCCACTAAGGTTTTGGTGATAAAAATGAAACAGAACAAAATATTAGGTATGTGCATATGTACATATAGTATATATAATCGAAAACAATGAGATTTCATTTGAACTTTATCTGAGAGGAAGAAAAAATAGAAAGAGCATTATTATGATTATTTTAGCGTTATTCTTTTCTATTTCTCCTTTCTTTTCTTTTTCTCTGTCCTTGTTCATGTATGTTTCTGCGGCTGACACAAAGAAATTTCTTTCACTGCAACTGCTGCACCAACACCGCAATTTTCTTCCTTATTTCACTTATTCCTTTTTCCATCTTTCTCTTTCTGTTTTTCTCACAAATATACTCTTTCATATGGGTTTCCTTTCCTTTTGTCAATCTATATTGCATTTTTTTCTCTTTCCTAAGTGTAGGGACTTTTATTTATACCTATATACAAACACACGTCATATAATGCTTCTGTCTTTATTCTAGAGAAAATGTCTCTCCTTCTTGCATGTATTTACTGCAGACATGTACAAGTTGTAAAAAAAGTGAAAGAAAATAAAATGAAGAAAGGAAAAAGAGACACAGAATAAAAATATATAAACTCTGAACAGGAGGAAGAAGTTAAAAATATCGACGCGTTTGTAAGAATCGGTGAAAAAATAATAAAGAAAAAAGTGGTTTCACTTTTCTTCTTTTCCTTCCGCTGCTCTTTCAGTGTATATTTTTATATTATAGTACCTAAAACATAATAACGTATTATTACGATATTAGGTACTTCACTAACAATGTTCTCCAACTTGAATGCATACATTTTGATGTTCACATGTTACAAGTGTGTACTTGTGTGATTTGGAACTTAAAATAATAATAGTAATACTACTAGTGCTATTACCGTCCGTCCCATACTACGTTTCTAGTTTTGCTATATTGCTTCAGGTTTTCTTGGTTATATTGCACTTCCTTTTCAATGATCGTAATACTAATATTCCGTTTTTTCTTCTTTTCTTCTGTACCACTCGACCACTTGTGCTTTGTAGTATTTTTTGCAAACCGATGATCGTAATCGTGACTAGAGACATGAGCAAACGTGAACAGCGGTTATTTGACCATGTTGGTGAAATACAGGAGTGTTATTTAAACACTTTATGGTTATGCTTTCACTGGGACGCTGTTGTTGTAGTCACCAGTTACATGTCTCCATTTTATATGATGTGCATACATGTTTAGGCGCATACCTTCTGACATAGGTACTAACATCCACATTCCTCTCGCCTTCTCCAAAAATAACATAAATAAATCGATGTACTTTCCGTTCCCGATGTTTCCGCTTTTCATATCTCTCCCGTCCTCCATATAATAATAATAATATGGAAAAATAAAAATAGATATTCTTCTCTCATTCGCGCAGGATACACTTTTGCTCAGGAAATAAATGCGTTCACGGTTCTCGTATTTGGCGATTTCTGCTTGGTTTATTCTCTCAATAGCCAAGTCTACCGTCAGATGTGGATTCGGGTTATCGTTTTACTACAAAAAGTTATGTTCCAAATCAAGTCACCCGCTAAATTTTCTTTTCGTAGTGGTATAGTAGTTTTGAATCCGAATACAAAATATAAAATGTAACGAAAATTGCAGGGCAGCTCTGCTTGCAATTGCTTGTAATTTTTGGTACTGTAATACGTATTAATGTGCAGTAGATACAGAGGAAAACTTTTAAAATCTATCACTGCAGATGATACAGACAAATTATTACCTCAAATTTCAATCAAACCTAGGAATTCATGTGTAGGTATATTTTTACTGAAAATTCTAATCAACTTTATTTAAATAGACCCAGGGATTCTTTCTTCACCCCCACAGTCTCTTTCCCCTTTGGCTTCGTAATTTTGATCTACAAAATAATTTTTATATCAAGTTTTTTTATTTAAAGATACATTGTAACTTGAGGGCGCATATCTGAGGACGGGCATACATGGGACATGCTAAGATTGCAAGGCTAAAACCTAATGAAGGGGATTAAAACTATAAAAGCATTTACAATTAGCAACAACTTGACCATCTAAATTCCATTGCTAAGTTTTCTTGAGTTCTACACTGTTCATGTATAATATTCAAGCTTAGAAAAGTTGATCTAGAAAAGAGAAAGGTTATGGATAATACTATAACGATTTTTAGTTTTATGTTTCTGTATCTTTAATATTAAAAGTATTTCCCGCGTGGAAACGGATATTACTTATCTTCATGATTTTGTTTATTACATATTTGAACATTTCACTGACCCAAGATATCACAATGCATACTTACAGTTAATGATCATGTCACATTTAATCGCCAAATGATAAAAGGAAATTTGCACAGCGGATTGAGGTTATCATCACAACCACAAACAGTCACGACTACAAAAAAGAATTAAGATAGTAATGTCATCGTCACACAGATATTTCGTTGGGATAGGACAACAAATGTTTTCCAACCCGAATTGTTTGTTTCCTCGCTCCTCACGCCAGTATTAGACCGAATTATTGTTACCCTTACTACAGCACCACATTTGGAACATCACAATAAAAGTTGAGTGTAGCTTTAGTTTTGGTCAAAATGAAAACATCCATAAAATATCTTCCTAATACATAAATGAAAAGGGAAATTATCATTGTTGTTCTAAAGAATAATAATAATAACAAGGGAAGGAATTATGACACATAACAATAAAAATTCTTTTCTCAAATGAAGGGATCGTTGTATGTATGCCCATGGCCGACATCTGTTTCAGTTTATTGGCATTCTTACTTTAATGCACTTTGCATGTCGGACATAGCGCTGAAACGTGATGGTCAATGACGATGAGACTGGAATATGACATAAAATATCACAAAATATATATGGCTGCTCTATCTCTTTATTATTGTTATTATTATTTTCCGTAGCACTCTTTTAACCATAACATGCATCTCATTTTGACTTATTTTTGCTATTTTCCAATATAAAGAATCCCTCTCCTATCAAAAGAACAGTGCTTACTTTAATAAATCCAGTGGAGAATACAAGTAGTTTTTGGCCCCTTGCTTGTTATTGAATTTCAGCGAGTAGACGTTGAAAGTCATTTTGTTGATGTCTTGGCTCCTTTGTCAAAGATCTTCAGCCATCACAGGGTCATTGTTATTAGCTCTAGAATGAAAAGGGTTGTGTGTTAGTGGCAGAGCAAGGTCAAATTTAGGCACGTTGTTTCCGTCTCCCTATACATATCAGCTTGCATTTTACCAAAAGCGCTAAACCATGATAACTAATTAAATGAAATTACAAGCTGATTTATGTATTTATACATTATTGTATTCTGTCATCATCTTTCTGATTAAAATAAAAAAGGCTAATTAAACTTTACACTCAATTCAACAACAATCAATTACATTCGTTTGTCTTGTTTATTTATTTATTTTTTGTGATTGACATTCTCCGACATGTTTTAAAATCAACTTGTGTTTCTATGTGACATAAAGTTTTTTCTTTAAAGGACAAGCTTTCCACGCTATTTGTTTTTTTGCTGGTCTGTCTACATTTGTTTACTTCCATACATGTTACCTCTTCATATGTATAGACAAGATACTTTTACACTGAAAGCTGTTTTTAAAGCTGTATTTACGAATCAAGTTTCATTGAAAGAGCCTAACTGATATAGACTAGCCATACTTAAATTCAATACAATTCAGCAGATACATACACAACGAGTCGGTATTGCCCTCCGATAAGGAAAAAGGTCACCGCCATTCTGGTTTCCTTTCACTCCTCTCCAGTCACTCATGTGCTGGGGTCTAGAGAAAGTGTGTAAAAAGTTTGGCAGTGACTGACAAGATTTTATAAGTCAGAGGAGGGCGAACCAAGAAAAAAAAGAATAACAGAAATAGCAAGAGAAAAGTAGGGAGAAAAAGAAAAACTAGAGACTGCCTTGTAAAATGTTATGTGCTAAAAGGAATGATATGGGAAGATAGAATATGGTATATATCTACCAAACAAAACTAGAGAAATGCTTCTTCTTCCTCTGACTTCTTATTCTTGAATACAGGACGGGCAGCAAAAAAAACGAATCGAAACCACCATCACTACTGCCACTCTACTACTTCCTCCGACTTATATAACTTGCTATTCTTTTTTCTTTCAACTTGTTTTTTCTTGGTTATGTTATACCAACCAGCTTTCCCTTGGTTTTGGTCCCAAGAGCCTGTCTCAAAATGGCTCTACGTGTCCATAAACACTACCATTGCTATTTATACAGTAAATATACAAACACCCAACGACTCATGTATTGATATAAAGCTTGTATAGGTATAAAATAAAATAAATGCAGTTTGTAATATCAGAAGGACAAAAACCGGGGGAAATTCCTTGAGTACACACAAAACAGAGTCGCATTCAAGCTTTATTTAGCCTTTCCTACTCTGGCTGCAGGCACATAAATGCACAGTCACACACAAACTAAGATATTTGTGTGTGTACACACCGCGAGTCAAGAGAGAATATTAAAAGAAAAACAAATTTATAAAGAGAATGAGTGCAAGGAAAAGTCAGAAAGAGATTATATAACACTGCCCATGCCCTTAATCGGAGCTACGAGTTAAAGTCACACGAAACAAGTTTTTCTCAAAGTGATTATACTGCTGGCGCTGTGTGGTGAAAAAAGGGAATTTTTCTTCTGCTGTCCTAACTGCCATTAGTGCGAAAGTAATTCCTTCGGCAGCTTGTGTGTGTAATAGTGCTAGTACGTCTTACTGCTGACGGCTTGACTCTGAATGAATGAGTTGGAAAGATGCTGGGTAAACACTGCTCTTTTTTGATGAATGAGTAAATGTCGTTCCTTTTCTGCACATTCCTATATTATAAATAAGAAATGTATTTTTACCCAAATCTTTGGATCTCATGGACTAATCATTGTCATCGATTTTGCAGACGGGAAAGGAAAACAAAATTCTTTCTTTTTTTTTGTTTAACACGATACATCTTTGGTTCAAAATGATAAATGAATAGATAAAAATATGTAATATTGGAGATTAAATTTTAGGGAAAAAATTGAATATCGTAGGATATCTTTTGCTCTGAATAAACTGAGAGCAAATAACCAGTCTCTTCGTTACGTGTAACGTGTTCCAGATTTTGCGTTTTCCTATCAATAACTTTCTTTAGGTAAATCCAAATCCTTTGATGAAGTAGATATAACAAATTTGTATTTAAAACTGTGTTTCAATTAACTAATATTAAATATAGGCTTTCAATAGTGACTTGATGGCACAAAACAGGCAACATAAAGATCCTTTTAAATTTAATGGTTCGAAGTAAAAGCTGAGATGAGAGTTCACAAAACGTAAGCTGAAGTAATAAGACAGAGATACAGATATAGAGTCGTCTAATAAAGGATTGAACCCTTCTTTCCCAGATTCAAATGAGCCGATATTAACTAGCAAATTTATTACAAAATTAAATATCAAATTGGTAATAGTATAAAGCAAAGCAAAAGTTTACCACTGAATAAGGGTATATACTTTACTCTTTGTTCTCTGAAGAATTAGAAGACATATACATACGTCGATGGAAATGAAAGGGTTTTTCGAGTGAAATCAAATACAGCAACTAAACTGTTAGGCATGTTTTCTTAAAGCTTATTTTCAAAATTCACAGAATTGAGCATTGACAGTAAAGCTATTATCTATTAGCTATTATCTCTGCTGAAAACTCAATGCATACATTTTAACTTCCGCCAAAAATGTACTTGCTAAATATTTCTTCTACTTGAAATTAATATTTTAAAGCTGAAGTCAAGTAGTTAGTAGTTTAGCTCATTATTTCTGAATATGACAAGTACTCATGACTACTTTTCCAGAAAAGTCTTTTCTAGGAAGCCGACCGTTTTAGACTTTTTTGCTTTCCTATGAAAGTTTTTTTTCTGTAAAAAAGGATCAAGTGAAGATGAAGAGAGGAAGAAAAACTTTTCATGTTTTCATTGAATTACTTACATGTGTGCATCAGAAAGCGGAATAGAAAAGGAAGAAACATTTCAACAAAAAATTTCACTTGCCATCTTCTCAATACGTTTTTCTAGAGTCCGCAAAATGACTTTTGCGAGGCAAGCGCTTAATATAATTGCGGGTAAATGGAGGTCGGGAATATTTGTCCGGAAAACCCGTAAATGGACAAAGTTGAAACAGTATTGTACAAGATCTACAATAATAGTACCAAACTCACAGCGGCCCATGTTTTGAATCTTACCAAAAGCCTTTAAATCTCGGCTTATGGATTACTTTCTTTATCACTCAACTTTTAAATTGTGTACCTTTCCCGATGACCTTTCTCACAATCCGCCACCTTTGAATGTTCAGATTTTCATAATTCATAGTTCAAAAGTGAGACAAATCCCGAATTTGAACTAGTGGTTAGTGGTATATCAACCCGCCACCAAATATTTTAAAATCTCAATAGTTACGTAGTTGGGAAGTAGTAGTTTGTCATATTATTTGTAAAATTAACGACCCTACGGTGTCCTACGGTGTCATGTAATAATGTTTAATACACTAACTGGGTGGCATTAAAACAATAAATCTCCACAATTTCCACGCTTTCCTCTTTACCTTACAAAATTGTTTGATAAAGTAACTACGACGAGGAAGTAATTATCCATGGAATAGTTACCTTCTAGATGTCTTAGAACAGCATTACGAGCTGACTTCTTTCCCCTTTTTCCTCATTGATATTCCGCTTCCTGTTCCGCCATTAAATTGTCCACAAAAGGAACGGAGACAATGTTTACCAGCCTTCTCAGAACCAACAGTAATTCGCTACTTCTTGTTTTCAATTATTTTTTTGTTAGCATTATATGTAGTTATTAAATAAGAAGAATGAAGAACGGGATATAATAATATGCAAACATACTAGTAGTTTGCATGTGCGGAACAGAGGAATATTCACTTTTCTGTTTTTAACCAAATGTAAACTAATAGTTTGGTTGGGTACAAAGCAAGCTCATCACAAGTTTCTAATATATTTATAAAATGTAGCGTGTCTAGATCTTCAATATAAAATGGATGTAGTAAATAGCATCTGCAAGAATGTAAAAGAAGGATAAAAGATAGAGAAAGGAAACTATACAGAAAAAGTACGCAGCGGTAGTAAAATGAGTCTTCTTTTTCAACTCGAAGAAATTTATTCTTCGTTTTTTCTTTTGAAATTAAATAAGAGCTCTCTTTCCATGAAAGTGCTTTTCAAGTATTGTTCCGTTTTTCGTCTTCGTCTTGCTTCCTTTCGTATTATTTTTTAAAACATTTCTTCTAAGCATGCAAAAAGGCACAGTTGCGATTTTCTTTTCATTTAAGTAAAATTGTAAGTATATTCTTGTCTGCCGTTTTGGTTACCATGTGTTTAAGCACATTTGCGTTTCTAACTGTAATTTCGTTTAGGTAACATGCGTGTATGTACATGCAGGTTCTCATAACTTTTCAGAAGACTTCCACAGCCAACATTTCTACTGTGTGTCTATAAGCAGATCAAATATGGATAAACGTACATAGCTACCCATATGCATTTTCCTTCAAAAATGATGACTCTTTCATAATACAGTGAACGCCCGTTGTAGTAGATCACCAAATGTATTTAGACTCTTACAGAAATTGTACATTATTTTTATAAAGAATAATAGACATTCTACTTTATATTATAAGTACTGCACACCAATTAGGAGTGTATACTTTTCTAATTTAATTCATTTACTTACTAATAAGTAATTTGAGATTTTTTCTACTACATATGTCCAAAAAACATAAACAGCCTAACGTTAATTAAGGATTTTAGCATAGTGTTGTAATAGGGGAACGCAAAAAATCTCTTAAAGTGGAAAATGCCTTACAAACGATATAAGCAAGTTTTACTGAATAGGTCGGATATTGTATCAACATACGATCATTAGGAACTAGTGAATCATAACCGCTAAAAAGGCAGAGCTACCGTTGAAATCCCGATTTTAAGAATTCTGTTGTGGTTTTAAGTAATCAAAGATTGAATTGGATATCCTTAGCTTTGTTGACATACGGGAGAATATAAATTAAATCGTTAAGTCGTATATGATTATATGCGGATTTAAAAGAATCTACTGGCTAAAAATACTAAGGGTATATGGGATTATTACCGTTACTTTCAGTTGACGTCAGAGAGGGGCAGGCGGTCTAGCTTGCTTAGTTTCCGCTAAGCAGCTAGATTAAGCAACGACCTTGCTGTTGGATGGGTGACCGTTTGCAGACTGTTCCTAAAATCGCTCTTTTCTCGGTGAAAATCCTTAAGTGTGATTCAAGTCTGGAGTAATTACAATCCCTAGATTTATTTATTGTATTTTTTACAGTTGACGTCTAAAAGTATAGCTAAAATATTAGCAAACATTTTACAGACGCAGAATTCGAAAAGTTAAGTATGATCTGGGAAGAGTAAAATACTTTATACTGAAATTACAGTAGAGTTGAAGCCGTAATGTTGATTTTAAAAATTCTAATCGCAAATTGTTTGTGTTCTAAATTAAAAGAGCTGAATGGCAAGTTATAAGCTGCATAGTAACAATATCAATTTAATATAGATATTGCTCAGGCAAGAACTGATTACAGATTCACAGACATGGAATGTGGTCTAATATTGTAGCTGTACTAGTGTCGGATGGGAAATAATAAGAATTCCATTTTCTTTTCTATATATTAGATATCTTTATAGTCAATTTAAATGATATTATGCTGAAAGGGACTAGTTTGAGCTAAAGAGAAGAGAGAGAAGTAAACGGAACTATGCGACAATCAGTCGTGTCGGTTTTTTGTACAAGTGGGGAAAGGGGAAAACAGAATAAGTCTAGCCGGCCTTTTCAGATTTATGTCAATGGGATTTAGGGAAAATGGAGAAAGTACAAGGTACAACATTGGTTGAGTGTTGAGGAGACAGAGAGAGAGAGAGAGAGAGAGGGGGTGAAGCCAAGTAGCAGTAAAGTTCTTCCCGTCTTCTTCAGTTTTTGTTATGTGGCTCCGGCACTAAACTCTGCCGCCGCCATAGAACTAGATTACGTTTAGTAGTAGCATCGTTGTCATATATTTTCTCTTTTTCATCTTTTTCACTCTCTGCTTTCCTCTTTTCCTTTTCCTACCATAATATCTTTTTTAACCGTACACACACGTCTCATTGCTCGTAATAGTAATACTATCAGTGGAATCGCGCCGTTTTCAGAAATAATGCATACATTGTATGTACACGTTTAAAAGCTAAATATGTATAATATGCATGACCGTATAAGTTTCACTGAGAAGCGCCAAAACTATAACTTCTTCATCTAAGACAATAATACTTTCCCCCACCTGTTTTACTTTCTCCCAAGTAATTTCTCTTTTTGCTCTTTCTCCTCTCTTTCTCCAAGTGAGCGTTATGCTCACGCTGTATTCTTGCCTGATCCCTCTTAGTCTACCGAAAAAAATAACACAAGAAATACAGAAGCTTTTCTTTTCCCTTCTCCAACATAGAATAATAGGGGCATAGGAATGTACATATTTATCTTAGGTGCTTTCACTTTCTCTCCTCTATTTTTTCTTCTCCAGTCCTTAAGCGCTTATTTTTATAGTTGTTTCAAGGTACTCCGAATATCTTAAAGATTTACGTTATAAGTAACAAATCTTTTTTGATTTCAACTTCAGGGCTTTTCTCAATGAGAAAGAAAAGAGCTTACAGTCATGTTAGTAGTTTTTCATCCGTACACTTTTCCCTGCTATTCACTAAACGGCAAACGGGTACATCATGTAAAGTGCGTCCTATACTACTTGCAACAACAACAAGAGGACACCGTTACATAATGCATTCGGCGGTAGCACTATACAATGTGTATTTATTTATAACTGGTTCCCATGGCCCATAGAGCCCAGAGAGATTTCCCCTTTTTACTCTCATAAACTCCTACTCGAGGCATTTATCACTTCGTAATAAAATTACAAGAGAAGAGGGCATTATGAACTATAAATAGAAAGAAGGAATTTATGTCACCGCTCTTACCTCTTCTGTCCGTACCATCGGCTATTTTAATATCTTTTCAAGCTAGCGATAACAGAAACGGTAATGTTTTTGTTTTTAGAGCACGGTTGTCATGCACTTGTTATTTTGTACACTTGCACGAAAACGTCCTCAAAGAGTAAAATTGTCATATTTTTCTTTTACAGAAAGTAAGACTATTTCATTTTCAGCTGTATATGCTACTCTTCTCCTTCAAACCCAACCATAAGTGTGAATTTTAGATCATGTTTTGCTAAAATATTTTGCAATAACAACCCATCTTTCCTGTAAAAAATACCTAAGCTACAAAAAAATCCCAGCCCGTCTCCAAACATAATTTATAGTTCCCAGCGTACGTTTTCAAAAAATGTTGGATGAAAGTTGCTTCGCCACAGAAAATAAATGTACCGATGGTGCTACAATGAAACATTACAAGTTGAAGCAGTGTTTGTCAATGTCACGAGTCACAAAACTACCTTCAGTTCTATTTTGCTTACTAGACCACCTCCACCAACCGAGGGATAGTAAGAGAAGGTTTGAGGAGGAAGGTAATTGCAAAGTTAAAATGAGTGAAGAAAATAGGAGTGAGTAGTTCACAAGCAAGTCTCTCACTTGAGGATGAGGAAGAGAATCCCATTATGTACATCCACAAGTATAGAGAAGACAACCGCACAAAAATGCTCTTTACGAAAATAGACTGACTGTGATACGCAATGACTGTGTGCAAATTGGTGATGCCACTTGTAATGTCCATCCATCCTTCTTCACTTTTTTCACACTTCACACGACAGCATTACAAAAAATACACACCACAAATTCGTATATTTAGGTATTATAAATGTATATAAATGTATTTTAGGTAGTTACAGAAAAACGCACAAAGTGGGGAGAAAACGAACGTATAAAAATTGGATGAAGTAAAAAAGGCAAGAGGAAAACGAAGTGATGTTGGAAGTATAACATAGGTAATTCCCTTGTCCACTATGGGATCCTCTTTGTATTTTATTGCCTCATCCAAACCAGAATGATGGGGTGAGAAATAGTCTAGAGTGAGTCAAGAGAGAGAGAGAGAGAGAAAATAGGAAACGAGAAAAAGTGAAGGAGAGAGGGAAGTAGAAATGTAGACCAGAGAGACCGATTTCTCCAATTTGGAAGTTCTCGTTATAGCTAACTAGCTTTCAGTTTGCTTCAGTGAAACATCCATCGTAAATAATTTCACGGACTAGCATTAAAATACCTTCGTAGTCATCACTAGATTTTGTAACATTTTCCTCTTCTCTGCCTTACCACTACTAGACGAGTAACCACAAGTTGTATATTTATGGAATATGTAACAGCAGTGCAGTAACATTACTTCAAGTTATATTGTGCCTCTACCGTTGATGCCACTGCTAGTTCTACTCTCCCAGTCTCAAAATAAACTTCTCTCTGTTGAATCCACCACCGTCATCTTATATAGCAACTAAAACCAATTCAATCTAACGTATCAGATCACTGCTGCCACTTGATACCCTACATATCTCACCCTCGTTTTCTGTATTATATATTGTGTAGCTTATCGCGAAAAAATGTGTGCTCGAATCAAGGGCTCTACTCTAGTGAAAGAGGTCATTTGTTTCATTTTGAAATCAGTGGACGCGTGTGCTTGAAAAATTTATAAATATATTAGATACAGAGAAGAATATGTATGTGTACTAGCAACTATTGCTGTCAGTGAAATACATAGCACCTAATAAGTAACCACGTAACTTGGACATTTTACCTTTCTCCATTTTCCCCACCAACATGTTACCTTCTCTTCTGACTTGATTTGTTTGCTGGTCTTATCATCTCAAAACATATATATTTATGCATTTTCCTGTTTTAAACAATCTGGAAAAACGAGCGTTATGCTGCCGTTTTATAGGTCAGCATCACGCCTTCCTCAACGACCTATTCCAGTCTCTACTGACCATCACTACATAAATATTAGCAATAGCCGAACCACCACCGCTGCCCCCGTCTCTGATAAAGTTGACCAGCACATAATTTTCTACCATATCAACTACCATTTTTGTTACGTATTCGTCCGTTCTCACCATATTGCCGGTCTCTATCTATTTCCTGCAATCTTGTCTTTTACTACGAGCTTGAGCTCACATACATACTTTCATACGCCAAGTCCTACACATCTTTCCAGCTCTGTTTTTTAGAGCATAGTATTTAGGCATGTTATTTTTTTCAAGTTGTATCGTCATGTACATATCGCACCATTTTTACAGGATGGGCATGTTCGCCAACTGGAAATATGAATTTTGAATGAAACTATGGAATACTAGTTTTTTAAAGTAGCATGTTGTTGTGGAAGTTGATGGGTAATGGGAGAATGAAAATATGTAGTTTACTCTACGCGGCAATACATCATTCATGAAACATACACCAGCTAACCCTCAATCACATTTTTTCTGCAAATGCCAACTTCATCATTTCTTAATTTCATTCATAAAAACACAACATTGAATCTTATTTGATCGCAAACGTGAGAGTGATATTAGGGGGCATAACTCTTTGATTTGTATGACTACATACTCTTCTCTCATCAACCATATGAACATTTGCACACATATTTTAGCAGCGCTTTTGAAAATTTTTGAATTTAAAAATAACAAGAAATTTTTATTTATTTATTATTTATCAAATGTGAACTAAGGAAAAATAGTTTTTTACTCATTGCAAAATGTATAATATTTGAAGAATGAATGAATTCAATCTAAATTTGCGCAACAGTAATTCGAAATTGGCTATACTTTGTAGCTTGGAGAGATACGGGAGCAGTAATCCTTTTAAAATGACGGGAAAGTTTTGTGAAATTTTCATTTATTAGCAGTACACCGACATTCAACTACTTCAAGAAAAACGCTACTAGAAAAAACTCGCATAAGTTACATACCCACATAAAGGGTTACAATAACAGTATCTAAAACTTGTCAAATAGGAATTTTTGTCGCTTAAAACATTTTATATGCTATGGTTTCTGATTAGACACGTCTAAAAAGTTGAAAGATATTCAAGTAGATAGATCTCGTTTATCTCCATTATTTTTTTTCTTTTGGAATAAGAAAACTACTTTTTCTATGATACTCTTCTTAGAAAAGGAAGTTAGCTTCAAAAAATAAAAGTTTTTTCTTTAGAGAAGAATGGGAAAGGAGAAAAGGGAAGGTATTTCTTAGAATTAGCAAAATGACGACTGTCAATAGCACTCAAATAAATTGTCTGTATGTATGCAATTCATCATAATTTTTTCTTGCAAACAAACATACTACATATTTTTTATCGGTCTATTGTTATCAAATGGCAACAAAGTATTCTAAGCATTTTTATACAGATCCATACAAATCTACAAATATTATCTTTATAATATCTGGGCAACGTAACAGCATATATGAAGAATGTTTATATCATTCATGTTCAACTTTTTTTCTCAAGGAAAAGTCTACAAATTAAGCTAGAGTTGCTTGAAATATCTAGCCACCAGCATCGCTCCTACTATTTCATTACAACTTCATTCATAAATCACATATTTTATAGCTTTAGAGTTTATCAAGGATATGGTGGTGGGAAGAGTAGAGTATATTATTATTTTTCTTGGGGTAATGGTAATAACTACATATAGGGGAAAGAAATGCGCCATCACACGTGATAAATTTTTTGAAAGTAATTTCAACTTTTCGCTTTGCCTGCCTCTCTCCTCGATTTTGCAATGTCGATGTGGTAATTACAGCGTATTTCCATGCAAGATCGTTAATCATCATGATAACGTCAGGATAATTAAATATTGACAGGACAGCAAGCAAACCGTGTCTGAAAATGAGACGCAGCAGCCAGAGTTTTGTCTGTGTGTCTGTGTTGTGTGTGGCTATGGAGAAAAGTTGCTTCCAGCCTTTATTTGCCCAAGTTTTATGTTAAGCATGTACATTGTTATGTGTGTGTATTAGTTTATGACTGCATTAGACGTTAGACCCTTCGAGTAGGTACGTAAATGTTCATAAACACAAGTAGCAACAGTGTAACGTGATTTTCTCCAGTAGACGGCTATACACATCTCAATATGTATGTAGGGAAAGCCAAACTGTGAATTCTAAGCTTCAGCAGCAGCACTTCTTCTTTTATCAACCCGTTCCCTTTTGTCCCTAAAATGGGCACACAAAATCTAGCTGGTTTAAGCTGCTACTACCGGAGAAGAAGTAAAAGTGGCTGTAACGCTACTGTATAGCATTGTTCTCATTTTCATTTTAAGTGCCGCTTTTGAAAGTGTAATGGATAATGCATATACGGGGAGGTTTAAAAAATTATTTTCAGAGCCCCAGAATAATACATTTTCACACATTTTTTGGAACATATGTTCAGACCTAAAAGCTGTACGAACATAATTCTTTGTTACGATATGAAACATAATTTGCTTTATTTAAAAATGTAAAAATCCGAACTGTACCTAGGTATCCACCAGAAAAATTGGCAAATCAGAGACTCTGAAAATATAAAGGAACTTCCCCGTTCTTTAAATATTCTTTCACAAGAGTAATATGTGGAGTGGAGTGAGTAAATATTATGAGCATAGTTTTCATAACTGATGGTTAGCTTTTGCTTCTACTTACATCATAATGCATAATATGTTTATAAAGACGAGGTAGCATTAAATTTATTTTTAAATTTTCGGCTTGCGTAAGATTAATAATATCGTGATAATGTACGTACGTAGTGTATTTATTTCTTTCTTGCTAATACATTGACGCAAATGCAAGGCATATGCTTGGCGGGGATTACTAAAGCAAAATGGAAATTTTAGCCATATCTCTTCTTATTGTCATTGTTTGGGAGTGGAGAGAAGAGTTAACTGGGAAGTTCAACTCTGCCAGTTTCCTTGTTCCCTTCATCTAGTTTTAGCTGCATTTTGACTATATATGTATTAAAAAATGGTAACTGAAGTAGGTATGCAACAGGAAATGAATAAAGTTTTCTACAAAGGACTTATACACCATAGTTATAACGTATTTTTAAAATCATTTGATGTTTAGTATCGTTTTTACAGATAGTTGTTAATGATAGCTGTACCGTTCATCATTGTGAAATATATTCTGAAAATCCATGTAAGCAGTGTTAGTTAGCATTAATTGTACAGGCTACAAGATCAGTTAATATAATAAATATTACGGACGTAATGTTGAATGTAAAAAAACACCAAATATCTATGCATATTAAGTCGGAATTTGTAAGTATCCTTAGATTACACAGTCAATATATACTCTACGAATATTTTGAAAATATTGCTGTTACTAATCCAATCCAAAAATCCAATCATTTATCTTATCTCTTAACAGGTGTAGTAAGTAATATAAGCCAATCCAGGTCTATTAATTTAAAAAGTTTCAACCAACCGAGATTTGCTAATCGTGATCGTAATATTAGGATTCAATTATTTAAACAATCGTCGCTGAAGCTGCAGTCAGGTAGGGTTGAGCAGGGGCCGTTTGGAGACAAATTCAAACTAAGGATTAGCATTCCACAACTGTACATCATCTGTTGAAAGATAATGCTAATCAAGCGTCAGTCACAGGCAATCTACCCTATCCATAGCTTATATTTATATACTACTTGTTAGTTATTTCGTTATTTGTAACTCAACGGCAACGCTAGTGCTGCAACTTGCAATTAGGAATAATGTAGGGAGTAGGTGAGCGCGTGGTGATGTGGTTCAATGTTGTGATGACAAAGGCTTGGTCTAGATTCAGGGGTGGATATGCAGTGAAGGCGGCGACGGCTCACATGGTAAAACTTGATACTTTAATAAGTTTCCAGGTTCAGTTTTAATAAGCTTGTGTTAAATTAAATAATGAAGATGAATTCCGAAAAGGAGTTTTGTTCAACTTATTATTAGTTTAATCCATCAGAATACCTACGTAAGACGTCATTCTTTGTTTAGGTTAAGGTAACTTGTATGAAGAATGCGTTTAGAATGCGAAAGTGAAAGCTGGATAACAACAAAACAGAAAATAGATTTAGGCAAGCAGGTCTTTACAAATTTTAAATTACAGTGAGAAAGCATTGCATCTTTGTAGCCAAGTATGATATATTATTGATTTTTGGAATGTAAACATTTTTTCTATAAGAATGGCCAAAACGCAATCTTGTTTTACCCCCTCGAGGCATTTTTCCAAATTAAGCAGATATGTATGTACCAACTCTCATTTTCAGAAAAAGATCAATTCTAAACACAATATGTTATGCTTTAAATTATAGTTGGCTTCTAGTTTGTTGAGTTATTGTAAATCATAGAATCAGTTTTGCATATTTTTTAAAAATTTATCACGCAGTGTAACTAGAATGATCTCTAATGATATATTCGATGACGGTTTATGCTCCCGTTAATCTTTTCGTCATTCTTTGACTCGCATCGGACTTTGATGTACTTACATACGTCTATTGTAAGATGTGGAAGTGCGTTTTCTGTTTAATTGCCCATCTTCCTGCTTCTCTAACTTGAATTTTTTACTTCCCAAATATAATCTAGGCGACTGCGACTACGTAACCTTGAAGAAAATGAATTATTTTAATAGCATAAATTGAAGGAGGACTTTGCACAACGATGTAGTAAAAAGGAACATTCGTCATGATTTTGAAAGTAGTACATCACGTGCATACCTACCCTTAGAATCTTCACTCATAGTAAGGCCTATCTTTTCTCATAATTTCTTTTCAAATTTCACCTCGATTTTAAAAAATACTGTCATTACATACATCTCGAAACTTCTTAATAGCTACGACATAGGAAGGTTAATATAAGTATAAATGTTTTATAACGAACATATTATCTTCCACTCTTTTATGGGCCCATGCAAAACAAAGACTATTACGCAAGTTGAATTGTTATATCAGATCGTAGTGGAAGAGAGATCTATTAAAAAGTTACGAAATTACAAAAATTAACATAAGGGGGTTTTAAACTCTCTATATTAATATTCTCATCCATAAGAAGTACAGACGGACGGACACATAAAGTAATTTCAAACATGCATCACTTTATTAAATATTTTCCTGTGCATAACTTCTTCCTAATAGTCAAAATGAGAAAAAGTATTTTGGCAGACAAAAAATGCATTCGTTGAACGACCACAAAGCTCAACTCGGGCAACTTTTTTGCTTCTCTTTTGTCTCAACTGATGCCTCATTTACTCTTTATATCTGTTCGCGTCTCATCTTCCACCGAAACTGTCGCCACTGTTCAAAAGACGAGTAGGTACTTCTAAAAGGAAGTACGGAAAAAAGAGAGAGCCTAATGAATATTTTCCCGCAAGACATTATCATAAGAACAATACAGCTTTAAAATTAACGGTAGGAAATTTCTCATGGAAAGGAAAAACAGAGAGAGAGAAAATGACTGGCTGGAATAGAAATTGTGATAAAACTCAACTGGTGTGTGCGTATGTGCATGTAAGCCGACTTCTTGAATATCACCTCCTCCATCCAACCAACTTTCGTCTCCCGCTCCAGTCGTCTACCTGTAAAACTTCCTCTTCTTTCCCTTTCATCTTCTTTATAAATATTCATGGCCGCTAGGAGGAAATCTTTCTTCCTGTCTTTCCTGTCTCCTAATATGAACGAGCATCCCTGACATAATTTTAGCCCACTATGCTAACACAAACATACATATGCATGCATAGAGTATTATTAGCATATGGAAGATATTTTCCCTGAACAGAATGATTTATAATCGATTTTTATTTTTATTTTACTTAAACGAGGCGCTTGCTTTCGGTCTTCCTATAGAAAAATCAGTAGCATAATATTTATTATGTGACATGCCATGGCCACGATAATATTGAGATTTTATAAATATTTATTACTTACGTAGTGTGGAGCAGTTGAAATTTAGTAATTATAGCATTGAGTCTGCTTTATATTTTTGTAGATAAATATTCCAGTATTATTTCTAACCGGATTATTTAATGCATTACTACGTATTACTTTAAGGGGAAACGAATCATTGGAGCATGCACAGTCAACAGTGTCCTATCCTTTGCTTCTTAAAAGAAAAGTAATCAATATATATATATATATACCTATATATTTATATATAAACCGAAAGATGGACCAAAAAAGAAGACAAAAAACGCATCAGCAATGAATAAACCGATGGTGAATAAAATAAAACAATCTCAAACAAAGCGTAATGATGGTCGCTACTTATATGTTCAAGCAGAATAACAGGAAAAAGGAAAAGGCAAAAAATATTTCGTTCGTGCATTAATACAGCGTCGTGCCCTTTCAAAATGCATAATAGTCCACTCGTACACATTCAATTCTGCCCAAAGTTCCTATACTACTGTTAAAAAGGCCCAACTTCTTCTCCGGATTCTAGTCAATATCTGTCTCTCCAGACGACGGAGTTAAAATGTTGGCAAATTGTGCTGTTTTCTCCAGCAAAGATTTTTTGTAGCAAGTTTTTTTATCGCCGTGGCATGCTGTCCTACAATGAAAGAAGTAAAATAAAGGAAAAGTGGCAGTCAGAAGAAGAAAAGGAAATATTCACATAGCAAGTATTTGTACTTTGTACAAACATGCTGCTACACTTTCACAAATAGCACGGAGGACCCCAAAGTACTAATAATGCTATATGCATGGTATACATGATATAGAACTGCTATCACTAAAGGCCCCGCCGAATATCACAAAAAACAGGATTCAACTTGAATTCTTGGTTGAGTTTTTAGAAAAGTAACAGCAGCAGATTCAGATATGTTCTCGAAGATATATTCCCTTGCTCATCCCTTCTTTTATTTTAGTACACCACCGCGACAATAGATATAATATAGTCAATAGTAGCATTAGTAGTAACAGCCAGTGAGTACACACATATGCATATCTGATTCAAGTTGACACGACATTTTTCATGGTTTCTGACTACACAAGCAAGAAAACATGATCGTCCTCCCCTGTAGGAAGCTCTTTCATTTTTTCTCACAAATATTACGGCAAGAGCGAAAATAGTCAGTGTTCGTTCCGTTTTTCAGTTGTGAGCTGATGTGTTCGGCCTAAAAAAACTTGCTTCCCCTTCTGGGATATTCTTCTAGGTACAAAAGCTTATGCATATTTCTGTATAGCTCTTGTTTTAAACAAATAGGATAGATCCTAGTTGTTGTGTGGCATTTGTATGGTTGCTGGTCATCCATGAGTTCAAAAAGAAATATCTTAAATAGAAGCTGTGGAAAAATTCTTGAATAAAAACTATATGTTTAGTTTGAGTTGTTTTTTAGCCTCGAGTTTCTCTGTTCTTTACAAAACAAAATATATAGATTAAAATATATACTTTCAATTTCAATAGTGAAATAATACAAGACACAGCAGCGCAAGAGGGCCGTACGGTGAATCCTGCAGTGTCAACAATATCAACAATAGAGAACAACTAGCTTTTCACTATTCCATTTTTATCTGGGTTTAGTCCTTAAATAACAGAATAGGCTAGTGGACACGACATTACGTACATATGTGCTCTAAATATGTTTTGAATATGTATATGAATGTACAAGCACATTTCACTTACTCGTTCCAATTTCAACACTTTCTCCGATGAGATGTAGCTCGCTGACGCACTCCGAAAAAACATTCATTTTATTCATAAATCTACAACTATAAGGCTATACTTTGTCATTGACAGCAGCAAGTCATAGAAACACACACTCAGATTTATTAAATAAATTTTTTAAATTAATATGCGAGCAAGAATAATGAATGGAGGGATAGCTGAAGTTGTTCATAGTATGGGAATGCCGTTGTTGTTAAAACTGATGTCGTTATGAACAGAAAATTGTCATATTTTGGTTTGTCGAAAAAAAACACTAAAACAATTTTGTAGAAAGGAATAAAAACGAATTCATATGGTGGACATTTAACAGAGTTTTGAAATGAGAAGTAACGATAATTTTGCTGTATGTCTGACTGCGTTAAGCAACCGCTCAGGAAAGAAATAGTAGCTAAAACAAGCAAAATTGGAATAAATGGGGGAGTAAAGATATGGTGGTAAATAACTTCTGTCATACATTGTTTACTTACTACTACATCTATTATTTGCTCTATACAACCGTCTTCTTATCTTTATACTGAAAACTTTAATATTATAATAATATGGAATTCGCTCTAAAGTCACAGAGCTAAGGCGAGGGATGTACAGAAAAATATATTACGTAATCTGATCTGGTTTTTTTGTACGTTCTAAATAGATAAACATAAAAGTTACATTATATAGTAGTTATCACAATTAAATTAACTTTCTATCACCTTACCAACTACCATTTTCATCATGTGTTATTGAATGAGCTTTCTCAAGTACATGCAAACGCGTTTTAAGTTTACCAACTCCTTGCTAGTTTGTGTTACTAACCCAATTTGGAACAAGGAATAAACTTGTTATACCACTAGGTTCATACAAACATTATATTATACTTATTAAAATGATTAACAAAAGCAACTCACTAGAATAAACTAAAATGACACATTGCGCGAATATTCTGTATTTTAAATTTAATTATTTCAGCTTGCTGTCACAAACTTTATTTGTACCCCAAGTACCCTGTGCTTACATAACACTCCGGAACCGGTACAATTTACCATACAGTTAAAGCATATGAAAATCGAGTTGTTTTGAAAAACATTTTGAAATGTAAACTAATTCACATAATAAGTATAACATATTGCAGCCATAAGATTTGCGAATAATAAGCAAAATATTTATATACTGAAGAAGTATAAACAGGACTGCGAATAAGTATTAATGGCTAATGACAGCGTATAGGACAACTGAAGAGATAGTTACTTTCTCTTTCAGTGTCAGTCTTCGTGCCGACTCTTTAGCAGCTTTCTCTCAAAACGCGTACAAACAAGTCTGACGAAAGAGGAAATGCTCAAATTTATTATGGTGTGTATGATGACGATGATGATGATAGGATGTGGTAGTGAAAGAAGTGATCTAATCTAGTCAGAGTAAATTACAAAATGTTGATTAGCAGTTTATATAATATATCCGTGCATAGTAATTATCAGCGCGACCAAAAACACACACCTACCCAAATTTCATCAAAGCTTGTACTCAATTTCTTCCTCCTTCCCTTGACTCTCGACTCGACGCCGCCTCTCAACAAAGTCTCTGTAGTAATATTCCCCCAGTCAAGTAAATTTCATTTGCTTTTATTGCATTCATGAGGCTGATGATGACTTATTATTCAAGGCTACTGTCTGTCCGCAGCCGCTGCTACAATTGCCATGCTATATCCAGTTTGTCCCTAATGTAAATTAGCGGTGAAGATGACGACGGCTTCTAGTATGATGATGAAGGATACATCATACATCCTCATTAGTGATGGTGGCTCTAGAAGGAGCAGACAGGAAAATGGAAACGGAAAACCGCTAACTAACAATTTTCTTCTACTTATGTTGAGGACGATGGTGATGCTGAATATCCGCACGCAATGATAGTTCTGGTGAAACGACGGAGGACATCAGAGATCCCTAAGAGTGTTGATGATAATAATGACGATGCTGGTGATGGTAGTGGTACAAGTGTGTTGGACAAGTAGGATGCTCGAAAGAGTAGGCAAGAGTCCACTTGGTATAAAAATTCGTTTAGATACTAATGTGGCCCATGTGAAATGAATCCTAGGAAATCAGTGTTCCTATATAGTTCTGTTCTGTGCAAATTTGGTATGCATTTATATGTCCTCCTATTTTATTCTTGTGGAAGATTATACAAGCTATAGAGTAAGTGCGTTAAAATGAAAGAGAAAGGCAGGATAAAATGATGTTATGCCTGATTTCCTAAAAACCGTCTTATTTTGTTGATAATGTCGGATGATGGTCTGCTGTAAAAATATACTTGTGTCTTCTGTTGTTTCATTGTTTTCCTCCTTTATTAAATGTACAGCGTGCGGTGCATGTAGTATCATTGTTTTGATTAGACAAAGGACAGACTTCTTTCGGATTCCTTTGGTATCATTTATGTCATATTAAGTTTGAGAAAGAGTGTATACAGTACACTAACAAAAGGGTATTAAATTATGTTGGCAACAGTGTGCTTTCAGAGATTGAGAAAGGGATGTATCTTGAATTGACGCTTTCTTTTTAGTGTATAGATGAGTGTGACTTAAGACACAAATGCTGAAAATGTAATTATTATTGTCTTTTGTGAATTTTCAGTTGAGTCGGGAGATTGGGTACGTGCTCTACTCGGCCCTTGGTTCATTCTACATTCCTAGCTGCATTATGGTCTTTGTTTACATTCGAATCTACTTTGCTGCCAGAGCTAGAGCTCGACGAGCGGTGAGAAAGCCCCCAAAGCCAAAACCCCCTTCGTCGGCAGCAATTGAAATTGAGGAGAGAAGTAGAGGTGGTGGCAGTGTGACTGAAGGCTCAACAACGAAAGCGACCACATCAACAGGAGCAGCAACAGCTGCAGCTCTCATACCTCAAACAAATGCTTCCAGGGATAGTGTCAGCGGTAGTGGTGGCGGCGGTATTGTTGGTGCAAACACATGCATAAGTGTGGACTCCTCCAGCCTTCCTCCAACACCAGATGGTCGTACTTCGAAACAAGTGGGCTTCCAAGAACCGTTAACAGGAAAAAATGAAGTTATTGTTAAGCCCGAGATTACAGTTGAGAGTTGCTCACCAGAGCTCACTGCAGCCGCCGCCGCCGCTGCTGCTGCTGCTGCAGCAGCCTCTTCAGGGGACAAAGATCAGAAGCAGCAAAAGCTTAACAATAATAGTGGTGGTAATAATAACTGTACTAATAGTAATGGGCAAGGTGGTGACAATGCTAGTAGGAATGCTCAAGAGAAGCAAACCACTGTTGAGATAGTAGGTGAGAGGACTAACAGCGTAGACAGTAAAAGTGAGAACCATAATGTAAATAATAACAATAATAATAATACAATGGATGTGATGACAAGTGATCCGCTAACTAGCGATATGATGACGGCAAACGTCGACACCCAAAATAAGGACTGCAGATCTACTCAGGAAAATGTTGAGAATAATAAAGGGAGTGAGCACGGTTGTGGTGATGGGAGTAGTGGCTCTAGTCCAAAGCAAACCTCACCAAGTGAGAACTCGGTGGTAGCGTTGGTGGGGACAAATAGGGATCAAGAGACCCAAGACTCGCCAAAGGTTGGTTGTTCGAAAGACTCCTCGCCGACGGATCCTCCACCAACATCCAGAGTGACAAGGGGGGAGACGATCAAGAGTCGGGACAGCGACAGTGGGGACAAGCCTAATAACCAACAGCCTCTTGTGCCAACTGTACATTTGAAGCAGAGCACCAGCACAATGGAGGACGAGTGCAGTAGCGCCAGCAACCGCCTCCCTCACCAGCAATCCACATTGGCTGTAAGTGAACTTGAAAGTAAGATGTCTGAGCTCCAATCTAATGGTAGCAGTCGACCTGATGAAGGTTCTGCAAGTCACTCTAGCGGCAAAAAGTCTAAAGGATCCAAGCTCCATTTTCTTCGGGTCGAAACTCCAACCATTTGGAGAACTTCTTCCAGTTTGTCTTTGAATGGGGATGTGCATATTTTGGGCACATTGTCCCGATCCTGTTCTCGGCTACAGTTGGACATGGACCCTGTGAGTGACGTGGAGCCTTCTTCATCTGACTCTGGTGCCGTAAGCCGGTGTGCCGTCGTCAAGCCACTTAAGCTTCGCCTCTGCCAACCCTTCTTTGGCAAGAAATCTGCCTCTAACAAGGCACGCCGTGATGTTCTCGACATGGGAAAGCTTCCCTCCCCTAAAGTAAGACACTTTCGCACTCAAATAAACCCTGAGTAAACGTGCAAACAGAAAAACTTGCTCGTTTTAATCTTCGTTTCTTGTTCGCCCAACCCGCACCCTTTTATACTGTAGTTATCCATCATCACTCTATTATTATACTATAACATTCTTAACCATTTATATAAAGAATTTTTTCCATTTACTTCATACTTTCACTTTGCATGCATTCTTCTTTCACTTCTTGCCCTAGTGCTTTTGTAGACTACTGCTGGAGTCACGGGGTAGTTAATTAATAATCCAAGTTGTGCAACCGTACAGTACATGTAGATCTAGTGCATCATCAAAAAGACGAAAGACTTGAAAGAGTGGAAAACACGTCTTCTATATTATTATGTAAAACTAGTCGTTACTTCTACTACTAGTCGGTTATCACTAGCATCCTAAATTTAAATTCGCATCCGTTTTGGTGCATGATGAATTACTCAAAGTTATAACTAGCATAATCTGTAAGTTCAACCGCAAGAATGACAGCCAGCAACAGACGCTGCATTTTGTTTGACAAAATAACTATACCATTTTTATCAAGTTCAGTAAATCCTACAACAAATATTTATTTTAAAACATTTATCAATATTATGCAGATCGTATTATATTATTAACGTCTCAAGATAAAAACATTGTATGTGATTAAAAAGCATAACATACTATGTTTATTGCTAGGAAAATCAGAGCCCCCAAACTGAATACATTTGGATTAGCTTTGCTTCTCCTTTCCAACTTCCAACGGCTCGTTGACCGAGGTGAAGATTAAGATTGATACATGTTTGGAGAGTGTTAATTGTACACTTTATTCTGTATCTGCCTGCATGCACCTCCATATAACTTCTATGTTTTGCATCGGTATTAGTAAGTAATTGTATATGCTGAGCTTTTCGTCACTCGTTAGTTGTTGTCTGCTATAACTCCACATGACTTTTCTAAAGAGCAGGTAAATTCATTAAAATCTTGAAATATTGTGCCGTACTTGTAGTTTCTTAGCAAATAAAAAACAAATCCTTCAAAATAGTTTGCATCTTTGAAAGTTATCAAATTCCAGTTTATTCTAGTATATTGTTTGAATGTTGCATGATAAATAGAACGCTTACACCGTCGGTCGGTATTACATGGTCTTAACAAACTAAATTAAACTGACCTACTCCGGTATTTGATGCTCAAGTATGTGAATCAAGTTTTAATTTATTACAAGCTACCAGTTCTCATGATTGCTGCAACACTCCATTCTATCTGGTGCAATGCATGTCCCGGATTTTAGAAAATATTTAGCCGTCTTATTTTACTACTTTGTAAACGACTTTTGCATTTCAAATCCTTTAAGTATTCTCTGAAAATTTATTGACTTGGGTTAATCACTGGATTTTAAGTTGCCCAATTTTATAGTTTTATGGACTTGTTTCCTGAAAATTCATCACGGTATATGCTTGCTCCTTTTTAGCAGGAGGTAATATTAGTATATTTTAGTAAATATGTTTTTATGGGCATGCTATAATAAAAGAAGACAGTGATAGTGTATGAAACTCGTATAATGGCGGTGAAAGTGTAGACACTAGTAGACAGTAGTAACAACACCAGAGACACATGCACAACAGATTAGACATGAAACATATCCATGCAGGTTTATAAGCTAGTTGATTACCAGATTACTGTTTAATTACAGCGTTATTAGCTGAAATCCTTTTGATGGTGCTGACTGTACTGTAAATGGACAAACCTCAGTTGATATTTAGTGATTATTATTACTACACATAACCATACGTAAACTTACTTTAAATGCGGTACTTTGCAGCACTGTACTGTACTATCTATCTTGTATCAATAATAAAGCAGCATAATACTTATTTGTAAAAGCTAAAGCAGTGTAACGTTGTACAGGAAATAAATATGTACAAAGGATATATATTGTGAGAGTACATATTTACGAAAGGAACATCAATAATATGAGGTTATACTTTGATATTTTAGTTCGCTCAATCTTTCAATCTTCTTTGTCCTTGTGTATTGTGTTATAGAAAGGAGAAACTGAACGTTTTGGGATTGTAGCTAGACTAAAATCGCAAAATAAATATCTGACATGTATTCAGGATGTACTTTGTAAATACTACTCAAAATTAAATGTTAAGCTGCAATTTATGATGATTCAAGTAAGGCAAACATATTTCAAAATATGGGGTGTTATGCAACAAACACCATTAAATTTGTACTGCATCCATGTTATGTTAGTTGTGGTTCTTATTGCATAACTTTGGCAAACTGAAATTAAAGCATGTACATATGTTAGTACAACAAAATGGTATTCGTAGTAAATCATTAGTCTGCTGAACTGATTAACTCAAGTGAATGAACACTCAAATTTGTGGTTTCTATCATCGTACAAAACAAGTGAAGAGCTGACGATGATGATTCTGGCTGCTTGGCGTGCCAGGCGATCAACTATAAATACATTAGCCTATTACATAAAAAGTAAGTTGTACTGTATGAAGCCATATCACCGGAAACGCCTTCAGCAACAGTTTCCCTTTTCCCTGCGCGCGATATCAAGTGTCAGCAAGGTCCACAGCAAATGGAATCGTCAAACACTTTACCGTACCACCATATTTTGCAATATGCTTCCAGTTCCAACAGCGAAGCGAGTAGAAAGTAAACAGGGAAAGCGGTGTCAGTCTGTATCTATTTTTGGGATGGAGAAAGTGAGATAAAATCATTACCGTTTCCATTTCATACAAACTTCCAAACAAAATAGTAGCGGCAATAAAAAGAGGAGCTTGGTCATTGCTTACGTCTATATTTATTCATTAGTATTAGACGTATAATTATTTATCAACTTTACAGTAAGCGCTTAGACATGTTTGTCACTGCCTGATGAATGCGTCAAACGTTAAAAATTGAATTATAATTGACGCCGACATCATCTTCATAGGGTAACATATTAAACACATACATTTACAGCAGCCGGCTAGAATTTCTTTTATTAAGATATGAATTTACAATTTCAGTCTGATTTTGCAGACTAAAAAGGTTTACGTAAGGACTGAAAATGCCAATGATTACGAACGACTAATCGGAAATCGATTCAAGTTATATAATAGTTAATCAAAACGTATTTACAACCATTACCCACCGACATACATTTACTACATAAAAACTGGAATGCATACACAATCTAAAAATTTATTTATTTCTCTCAAAAGTTTATTTCCTAATTTGTGGCATGCCTAGTATGTGATGTGTATGTATGTATTGTTGTCGTTACTATAGATGTTCATTCAGCATAAATAATATTTCCCTAAAAATATAGACATTACTCTTTTCTAGTTTTGATTATCGTCATCATTCTTTTTAATGATCCTCTCTCATAAGTTTTAATTTGAACCTTTTTTCTTCTTTTTGCAAGCCCACTCTTTTTTCCCTCCATGTAATCTAGACTCCTTTCGAAAGCACTAAAAAGCGATCCTGTCTGATTCACCATATATAGTGTTGTTGAATACGACCGCATACGTGATTAGCATTAATTTTTTATAGATGAAAAAAGTGCGTTGTGCCGTACTGATGGCAATGATAATGATGGTGATGAGGATGTACATCATCATCAAATATATGATAATATTAAATATCTACATCGTCCATAGTAGTACTGTAAATGTAGTGCATGAATTGGCACTAGCACAACGAGCACAATCACTAGAACCATCCATACCGATCCCCCGTCGTCATCATCATCATCATCGCCACCGTCATCTTTCTTCAAGGGAGGGAGCTTGTCTCGTCTCTGTGAGAAGAGCAGAGAATGAGAGAGAACACTCATAGCAGAGTGGAATTCTGATGATGAGAAGAAAATGAACTCACCATGTAAACTGGTTAGGTCATAAACGTGCTATAAAAATCTTCTATTATCCTATCATCTTTCAATCGACGATATATACGAAGAAGAGCAAAGCGTAGTACAAAGTACAAGTGCAAAAAAGGAGCAGCTAGCCAATGGCTTTTTTGTGAGTGTGTGCATTTTCTGTGCCTGGCAAAATAGGGTAGTTGTAGTATTACTCATTTCTCCCCGGTTTTCTCCTCTGCAAATATGGAGTATTAGGAGGAGAAGTAAGTTTTAGTAAGTTCATTGCATCGACATCAAATCGTTGCTCCTCTTTTCTTGATTTCTTCTCCTTGAAAAGGGAAGAGAAAAGGAGGCTCGAGAAAGAGAGGATACTTGAAAAAAGATTCTACGTGGCAATGTTATGAAAACCAATGTGCGAACAAGGGTGGTCCCACATGACATATATGGGAAAATCACAAGTCTTATCTGCACGGTCCATTTAAAATAAAGTATATTATTAGAGAAAGGAAAAGCGATGACAGTATAGGTGTTGGTAAGAAAGGGAAAAAGGTATGAGAACAGAATCTATTGTCGATGCGGCCGCACATTTTAAAAGTATTATTTACTGGAAATCCATAACTTACATTTACCAGGCGCGTTACCACCACCTTAGTTTTTGAAACCAAGTGGTGGTAAAGGTGATTATAGTACCTCCAGTAGGAGCTAAAGCGGTTTACTTTCTTATTTCAACGGTGTGGATATGCATGTACTGTTCACTGTTTTTTATAAAGGAAATTTGTAAAGCAGAGAAAAGGGGCAAGTAAATGCAAGTTTAGGAAATCCTTGGCCATCTATACTCATCTAAAGGCTTACGCTAGACGATATTAAACTCATTTTATTGTAGTCTCTGTGGTACTTTCACTCTCGCCTACTATTTATTCAAGCAGAGTAGCAGAATTTAATCCCACCATCTTCACTCGTTATAGTTAGAGGAATTAGGAATAACCTAAGTGTAAGTAGTATTTCATCTGATGATGCACCCTATTGGAAATTAATTTTTCTTTCAGCTAAGAAAGCGCTATGCTACATCGGGGTGAAACTCATTGGTATGTGTTTATATGTATTTTTAAAATTATAATGTACTCGCATGTCGATTAGTATAAAAGTTTTCCAAATTTATATCAGTATGCAAATGCAGTACAATAATCGGTTTGATATTATCGAGAAACTTCTATTTAGCGAGATTCATAGATTCTGCTTTGAGTGCTTTGTTTTGAAATACGTGTTGAACAAAAAATCATGTCGACAAATTTGGTTTTTATTTTTTAATCTTTGTATTTGCAAAGACATGTTTTACATTTAATTTTTTAAATTATTACTTTTATACCTGAGCAGTCGTGTCAAGTAATTAAACTGCTATCAGAATTTCAGTATTCATGGCTCATCCTCGAAATTCTTGGTTGACTAAGTATCAAAGCGAAAGAAAGTCAAGAAAGCGGGATTCCAAAAAAAGTCAACCTTTTATAAAGACCACTAAGCAACATACGAACCTGTGACATCGTAGTATGGTATCCGTAACTTGTAATCTATCACTGTTAATGAAGAACATGTATTATTTCACTAACCGTATAATTATTATTTTTTCAATAAATTGAGTATCTATTAATTATATAATAATTGTTGTTTTAGATTGACATGTATGTAAATTATACCTTCTAACACTAATTTAAAATTTCTACTAACAGTAAATAAGTACCAGTTGATTCAGTCCAGTTAACTTTTTATTTTTGTCTGATTAATGCACTACATTCGGCATGGATCAATTTTTTGCCCCTTTAACGCACCAAGGTTTGAACTGTTTGAAAAAAGTTTGAATTTTTTGGTTTATAATCTATGAAATCGAGTTCATCACAGTTGCCTGTAGCAATGAAGTAGTTTTCGTTCCATGGTATCCAATTGCAAAACATAATGGCAATGTTTGTTGATGTAAGAACTTCTAGACATCACTGCACAACTCTGAACTTCAGCAACAAAGAGACTCATTGACGGAGTATTAAAATGACTCTGGGCATACCCGAGTTTTCTTTGCAGAAAGTTATAGTTTGTGTTTTGGAAAGCTGCAAAAAATCGGAGTGTGCTCTGCAAATTGGTAGAAAGACTTGACGAATTGCACGTTTGGCTGGCTGTTGTACGATTTTATGTATATATTTTGATTATTATAAAAATATACATAAGATACTAATACTTATCCTAAGGTCGATTGGAGCTCAAAAATTGTAGCAATTAAGTGGCGCATGCTTTTGAGGTTTAATTTAGTCTGTAATGATTACTACTGGATGTGCAACTATGTTTGATATGTAATTCTAACCACAGTCGCTATTTTCTTGTTTCTTCTTTGTTTCATGTGTACACATTGAAGGAGGTAAGGGATCCAGAGCGCGAGAAGCGAAGAATAGCAAGAAAAAAGGAAAAACGGGCAACACTGATTCTCGGTCTGATTATGGGATCCTTCATTCTGTGTTGGCTACCATTTTTCTTCCTCTACATTCTTGAGCCACTCTGCCCTTCATGTCACGTGGCTCCATGGGGCTTCGCCATTGCATTTTGGCTAGGTTATATGAATTCCGCCCTCAATCCTGTTATCTATACAATTTTCAATAAGGATTTTCGTCGAGCCTTTCGCCGCATCTTGTTCAAATAAAAGGTTATCCAGTTTGTCAACAATTCAATTTGATATTTTAACAAAAAAATTATACAAGAGATTAGGACGGATTTTGGTTTTGGTACATGATTTTTTGGAAAGCATGTACATGTACATTATGCAACGCGATTTGCAAGATAAGAAACATATGCCTACGGTGAAATAATAATGATTATTTTTTAACAACTTTTCATTTCAGATTGGCAATATCTTCAAAACTGTATTATGTGGACTGTCTCAGATTCTTCCAAATGTAATGAAGACCCTCAATTGTGTCGGGCAGAGAAACTTCTAACTTTTCCGGTTGACGCCGACTTTTCTTCTTCTAAAACTGCAGCAACTACAACTAGTTTTCATTGTCCTCACCTGTAAGCATACTAGAAGATTTCTCGACTATATCCAACTAAATACTTCATCAAGGTTAAGATTATTATTTTTATGTCGATTGTGATTATTATATACCAAACAAAAACTTGATGTATACACTATGTGATTCGTACCTGAATGGATAAGTAGAACGTAAGATACTCTAATCATTCAAATATTATATCTACTAAACATGCACTATACTGTCATCATACTGAACAGTCTTTAAAGTAACATAATTCGTTGTTGCTTTCGTGAACAATAACAATAATCATACATTTTCCAGCTTTACTACCGTGTATTTTATCCATTTTTCCTTCAAGTGAGTGACTAGTGAAAACATGCTGTGCACAAAATGTTAATTTATAATTCGAAGCTCAAACAACAGAAAACTTCCGTTCTAACAACAACAGTGCAACTACCAGTGAAGTATTTGGTACTTTTACACAGTATATTCTTTTCATAATAATAATATCCTTATATTGGGTACGGACAAACCCATGATTATACTCATTTTATAGTATTCCCCCAGCTATATTTATACAGGTCCCAGGTCCTATTATAGTTGATTGAATTGGAAAGAGATACACGTATCAATATAGAATTATTCTAAAACTTTAAAAAATTAAATTTAACTCAATTCGCAAACTTTTAGCGTATGCGTCAAGAGACTCACCTAGAAAAAAAACATATTGCGTTCAAATTACATTTAAAATTTTGTCATAAGAATTTTTGAAGATTCGAGTTTGCTACCGTGAAGTTCATAGGGTATTCGTGGCGTGAATATCATTGCTCTTGTATGGTTCCAGACAGATATATCAGATATAATAAAGATCTCAATAGTAGTTCTTATGTAATATTGATATTATCTCCGTGGAGTAGAAGGTCATAGAAACTAAAGTTGAAAATTGCTCTGCTCTGTTACATAACCAAGCACTCAGTCATGTGTGCACAATTGAACAACTTCCTGTAATCAAAATTTTCTTTCTAACTTTGTTTCCCGGCGCTCATGTAATTAGTAAAAAGGCTTCCTCCTCCATGCATAAACAACGAAAACAACATAAAAGTAATGGTGATGCCATTGTGTCCTCCTTGCATAAATAAATAATTGTTTAATACTGTTTCTAGTCGAGTAAAAGCACTGACAATAAGTATACATATGGAGATGTATTTTAACACAATTTCTGGCACAGTCGGACTACAATATTTTTCTTCGTCACAGCAGATGAAATGAGTAGCTTGTCAAAAAAATCTAAATAATTTTCATTCTCGCACAAACATAACATAAATGTAGCAAAGGGCTTCACTATCATGATAATCATTACGGTACTGTCAAAGAATTTATAATTTACGAACGTATAAACCTTAAAATCCATAGTGTAAATTTTATATGCATGAAAAACCTCAAAACATATAAGCCTAAAAATCTATATGACTTTTAAAATATACAAATAAATGCATAATTTGATAATTATTAAATTAAGAGTTTAAAAATTAAAATATACAGCAAAAGATATCACAGCATTCAAGGTAAAAAGAAAAAGAATAGGTTTACTTGTGGAAAGTATTCATACAATCTAACTTGTTCAAAAAGGGTTATGCAATTCAGCAATTCCCAATTAATGAGAAAATTATTATTTTTATTTTAAAAATCTTAATTTGGTAATTTTCAAATTATTTTGTATATTTAAAAGTCGTATAGATTTTCGAGATTATATGTTTACAGATTATAAATTTTTAGGATTATATGTTTACAGATTATAAATTTTTAGGATTATATGTTTACA
>JAQFYG010000162.1:0-44099 GCA_034694325.1 Entomobrya corticalis | reverse complement strand
ATCACTTGTTGATTGGGAATGGGAAAGTAGAATCAAACTACCCCAAAAAAGATCAGAAGAGAATTTATTAGAAAAAAATACAGACAACAAATAATATTTTGTAATAATACAGATGATTAGTAAGTAAGTAATATCTAAGAACTTTAGTTATTAAGTAGTTTAATGAACAAGGGCAAGATAAAATGGGGAAATCATTTTGTTTTTCTACTGGCATCATATTCTCGTGGTTAAATATTGAGTCGATTACGAAACCCAAAAAACATATAAAAGTTCCATGGAACATATATATAGCTTCTTGTTTTAAAACTATAACAAATAGAATGGAAACACATAATTATAGAAAGTATAATATCACTCATCCTCGAACTTGCACTCCTCAAACCGTCTTGAAATTCTTGTTAGTTTGCTCTTCCTTCCCTTCCTCCTTTGTTATCCATTTTATATGTATCTTTCTATAGCTGTAATTATTTTTGATCATCAATAAGTTAAGATGCAATCTTTAAGGTAATGTATTGGTGATTATATAAATGGTGCAATTTATGTTGCCGATGTAGCTCGTATTCACAAGCAATAAAATTTCTTCCCAATCTGACGAAAGAGAATTGGGCAATGCGTAGGTTTCATTGGGTTTTTTTCTGAAAATTGGGTTCGTTATTTTACCAATATTTTTCGTACATAATTAGAGTAGGCATGTTGTTGGTATAAAAATGATCGACTGACTGGATGGAAATATACATTGCACAGAAAATATGAAGGGGGGGTAAACCCTCCGTAACAAAACAAATACACATTTGTGTACGGAAACTTTTTGTGTTTTTTAAAATGTTACATGTTAAAGCTTTGTATACACTATGAGTTTCCTCATAAAAAATATTCGTAAAACTTCATTAATTACCGAATTTATATACTGTTATAATTGTTTATTTTGGTTAAAAGTATCATTAAAAACTTTCATTTTGAAGAAACCAGTAACCAACGATAACGATATCATTACATGTAATATAGAATAAAAGTTTTAAAGTCCTTTTTTATTTACATCAGCCTATGAGTATTACAGGTTTCTGAATTTCAAGAAACCCCAGAGTCTGGTATACAAAATTACTTAAACATTTTAGGTAACGAGAATAGTGTGCTAAACCACGTACAAAGGTATGTAAAAGCGGAGTTTTTAGTAGTTAGCAGATAAATTGCTTCAATAGCATATAATGAAATGGCTAAAGATTTGGATAAGCATAAAAATGAGTTTAAATTGTTTTACCACTTCGAAAGGGGAAAAATATCTAATTGCCTTTTGTGCAGTTAGGAAAAATGGGCACTAATAAGTCTCATGGAAATCTGTTCAACCAATTATATTACAATATTACAAACAAACTAAATGCTGACAACGGCAGAATGTCAAAAATGTATAGTACTTTGATTTTAGTACGCTAACATTTTGCATAGTTTTTTAAGGCGAAAATTGCTTGTTACTATTTTAAACTCATAATTAGCCGACAACCTACACGCATCCAATCTATAACACGTCATAGTCCTATCATCTAATCCATCCAACCAAAAGTCATCATATATTTGCATTTGTACACCACTTCACATTCTTGCCTGTCTCTCTTCAAAGAAGGTAATCTCACGAAGTAGTGTAAAAGCGTGACGGAAATTTTTAGAGTCCAATTTTCAAACAGCACAAAAACGCTATTATTCTAATTAGCCATAAAATAATCATACATACAGGAAAATACAACATGCAGTCAGTTTCTCTCTGCGCAGTTGCCATTTCTCTGATGATGATGTTCTTGATTTATAAGCTTTCTTCCATTACCAACTGTCTCTTTTCGCTTCTCCTTCTTGCTGGTAGGTAATCCCAGAAAGAAAAAATCATTTACCTACAGAGTAGAAAAGCAAAGTGCGATGTAGCTCATAAACAAGTATTATTATCAAATTGACGGGTCCCACAGTAAATTACCCTTAAAATTTTAATGTGCCAATCCAGGAATATGCATTACTCTGCATCACGACTATCCCTTGATGATGATTTGATGATCATGTTTAATAAGAACGCATACATTCCATCAACAATCACCATCACCCATAGTAAAAATAAAAATATCAAGTCTCTTATTCTTCGTTGAAAATAAACTACATTAGGAATAGTAGAGCAACATCATTTTCAAAAAGGAATAAATCGTACTAGCCTGCATTCATCATTGGCGAAAATTATTAGTTGTGTAAAAGTAATTCGTCGTTATCTTTTTTCTCTTTTAAATTTTGTCACGCAAATTGTAGAATAATCAAAAGAGTTCGCATATTAATTTTGCAAAAGTTTATCCACAATTTTGTTGAAAAATGTAATAAGAAATTCTCAAAACGTCCTAACCAATTAACTTGGTAATACGCAGTGGTTAGCGATATGTACAAAAAATAAAATATATGAACTCTCCTTTTGCGTAATTGTATGTACACTGCCTAATATACCCGTCAATTATCGATATCGAATAATGTAATTAATTCCGAACAACAAAACATTGAACATGGAATATAAAGTTGTAGCCCCAGTGGCGTGACACCTAAGCATTCTAAGTAATGTCTTACTTTAGCAGTGATTCGATACATCAATTATATTTTGATCATTTGATTATCCGCACAGCAATTGCTGTGCGATAAGCATTTTTTCCTTGTAAGCAGCAGCTTATAGGAATGCAACCATGTAACTATGAACATCGTATCGACATCATGTAGCAATACAGTTGATAGCATAAAATAATTATTATTTTATTGCTACTAACAGGCTTGTATTAATAATGATAATATTAAACTTTCAGTCGACACGCCAGCATACAGCATAGCATAATAAGAATGTACCCATGTATTACCACCATCTACATCCACCAAACAGGAACAATGTACCATAGAACCACACATAATAATAATAATAATAATCTTCTTTATCATGTCTCCGTATTACCGCGTATAAATATTGCGAACGACTAGAGATGATATAGATTGAGTCTGGTTTCGCTTGGGCCTCCCTGAAAGTCCAATAGGATTTTTTTTCATTTCCTGAGGACGCTCCTCCATAGAATACCTACCTACGCAGTCATTTACTATTCACATATTTTGAGTTCGTCACGACGACATAACAATAAAAATAATAAAGAGATATACAGGTTTTTTTTTCTTTCAAGAAAAATATGTACCCACAATAAAAACCTTGTATGTATGTTGTATACATCTTGATCATTCTGCATACTTATTATTATTATTGCTATGCCACCACCATCACCATTTTTATGAAGTTATCGTCGGCATTCTGTAATAAATTATTGCAATAAATCCTCTGCTATTAGGTATGTTTTTCAGGCAGAAAAACTCGTTAAAAGATTGGCCTGAGTATGATTATGGCATTTGCAGTGTTTTTAATCGTTTTCTCACTTGTCTTATTTTGAATTTTCTGTACTGTAGGTAGGTAATGTGGCAGTTATTATGTACGAAGAAAATATCACTAAAACAACAGCCGTGTAGTCGTCGTCGTGGTGACTTGAAAACATTAGTTTGTTCTTTTTCTCCTTATAATACTACTACTTATACAACACATTCTATTTACTAAAGACCAGAAATTGCTTACCCTTGCTCGCCCAGCTCAGAGCCAGCCGTAGTTATTGTGCAGATCCTTATTATTATTACTATCATTATTATGATTATTACATCGTCTTACTAGCAAAATAAGCTGTACTAAACTGGTAGTAATTGACGTTTGAGGCTATTTAGTAAGACTCCTGCCGATTCAAGTATGTATATATTACACATGAAATCCTTTTTTAACCAACAAAATCCTATCGCACAACAAGTCTTAACTTCTCACATTACTGTATGATGATCATGTTGAATCCATACAAGCTCAACTAAAGTAAGTAGCAAAAAAGGTGAGCATCATAATACTATACATTGTGCACAATTTAATAATAAAAAATGATGATGATATATGCGAGGTAATATATATCATGGCTGTACTAAATAACTGAATTTGATGATGACAAGATTAATTACTTGTGGAGTAAACTTTACAATTGACGTTGTAAATTTCTTAGTTACGTGATTATTTTAAATATATTATTCTGGTTTGTTGCTTTGCCCGGATATGTCACGTATATGGAAAATAAATACTCCTTAACTGTTTATGGGATGAAGATTTATATTACTTCATATATCAAAAGACAGATATGTCTGAGATTATACAGATACATGCCTACATTATAGTGTCGTAGTGGTGCGGTTGGTAAAAGTGGTGGGCCTCTAATGAATTTAATTTGAAGTTTGATCATGTCTTCATTTGCATAAATGTTGTTACATCTTAAATGCTAAAAACAAGTTGAGATGCTGCAGGACGCTAATAAATTTTATTGTCTTTTAATATAGGATCTACTCGAAAGAAAAATGAATTAATGACCACTGTCATTGCATTTAAAAAGGCAAGCAAAATATACTGTGTTAGCTACATGCATATGCATGTGTAATATATTTAGTTATTCGAACAAAAGAAACAATAATTATTAGTTTAATTACAGCAGAAATTTTCACCTTGTGAAAAGCCCAACACTGACAATAAATAACAAATGGGAAGATAAAGCGAATTAACAAGACAGCAACTTTTAGTTAGTGACGACGCCATGATGATTGTAGTTTTCTGCCATTTTCAGTTTTCAGACCTGCTCTCTGCTAGTTTCTGGTGAATAGATAAATGAGCTTCACCCATTAAGCTTCGATTTAACATTGCATTACTTTATATAGCACAGCATTTAACATGATATGTGCTCACTTGAGATTATACTTGGTAACTCGTTTCACCCTTTCTTCACACATACTTACTTGACAAGCGAAAAGTATTCCTGATCTTGGGGATGCAAGCAATATTTACAGTTTATGAGGAGAGGTAGGATGGACAGTACACAATTGCCAAGAGCAATAAAAACATTTGTCATAGGTGTTTTGCCAAATAATTATTAGCAAGGAGATGTTGAAAGGTGTGATATCATGCCTGTTGAATCAAGTAAAGTACAGCACACACACACACAGGCAAATTACAATATTATTATACACTTTCATTCATTCCTAATTTTTTGCTAATGGTTTCTTACCAACCACACCACATGCTGCTAATGGGTTTTGCTAATGGTTCACGTATATGGAAACAGATTAGAGTAGAATGGAGAGAGAGATGCGGTGATGATGGTGATCACTATAAAAATCATTAAATATGCAAATAATTAGACAAACCTTCGTTTAGTTAGCTATTGTTATGGCTGGTAATGTTGTGCGATGAATCGGCTGATAGAAATCATTAGAGTTGCGCTTATTTTCCCGTGAATGAATTAATGCCCATTTGGCAAATTGTTAGAAAAAAAGCCATCAATATCATATAAATACATGAGTATCATATCACATCACGTCATTATTGTTACGATCATTGTAATCATAATAATAATAATAATGTTCCTTGTTGTGAGTAGACATACCTAAGCAGACATGAGTTTTTAATTTGCTTCGTGTCGCAACAACATGCTACGATGTTTCTCTCGTAAATTTTTTAGGAAATATAATGTTTTAATATCTTGAATGGGCACATTATCGCTCATCATCAACGTGTCATCGTAAAAAATATTAAGCATGACAGGTGTGCTATATGTGCCAAAATCTGTCTATTTTGTCAAAATGATTCTTAAAAGCTGAAATAGGATTGATCATTATCACAACTTGTAACTCTTTTCCCCAAAAACGTTTTTCATAAGTAGACACATTTAGAACACTTGACTAATGATTTTTTGCAAAAACATTCATTCATATATATTCACATTTCACATGTAAACAGGTACAAATGTATGATGCTAGTATACATGTACCGTTATTTTTAAGGGATGCCATCAATCTATGCGTAATCAATTCTTATGGCTGCAATACTAATTATTTATTTTATTATCAGGATAGTAGTTGAAGTTTAACTTCATAAAATAGATTTACATTTTATTGATTTATTTATTTACTGATTATAGTTGTGATTTGTCATTGTCGATTTCATATTTAAGAAAGGAATTTTCATTACTAAATGTCAAAATCTACCAAAAAGATGACAAATTAGGAATGAAAGCTTCACACAACTAGTAAAGCTACCAAAGATAGAGAATTATACCCATACACTTATATTATTAATGTTATTATAACATCAAATCTATACTTATGATTAACTGTTCTTTTTAAATCACGACTATATTTTTTGTAAAACTTTTGTGTCAGACCAAGACAGTTTTTTCTCTGTTACTACAAAAAAGTAATAGGAATCTAATTGCCATTTCATCACCCACACACGTTGACGCTAAAAAATTGTTGAAATAAGAAATAATCTAAAAGAGATAGAGTATGACAGGGAGAGAGCATTTTTTATTACTAAAACTCACAAGATATCACTTTATAGCTTTTTATTTGAAAAATTGAGTAAAAATCCCCCAAGCACTACCACCATCATCATCATAATTCTATCCATATTTATTATGTAGCATGACACTATGTAGTGGTGCACATTTCGCCCCTCATAAATTCTTCAATATCTCAAAAATCGACGCCGGTGGTTTACCATCTCGAACAATGCCTATTTCCCAACAATGGTGTGATTACTGTTATTATTACTACACGTAAGTGTTATTATGGATGGAAGAAGTAATGTCCGTCCATCTAAGAGATTCTAATAGAGATATGTTAGGAATTTTCATATTCTTTTATTTTCTGGGTGAGTCCCATCACATCATGCCATTCTTAGTGCTACCTATGACGACCATCATCATTTTCATTTTTATGTGCTTATAGCATTTTTTGAAAAACCATTTACTTGCCAAAAAACTCTGTTTCTGTTTTCTGTAAAATATAAATAAGTGAGACACTATAATAAGGACGCTGACACGCTGTCATCTCCCATTTTATTTCCTTTTATGCTTTCAGCCTCAACGACAAGTAGCACATGCAATTTCGGACACCTCTTATGATGCTAGCAGTTTTTTTATCAATTGGAAAGTAATTTATTTTCTGCAAAGAACGCTAATGATCAATTTCTGTCATAGTTTTATGACAGTTTAATGGAATGTGAATGCTGCATCACGTTGTAATTCTGTGTCCTCTTATTTATTACAGTTATGTAGCAACTCATACTTATCTTCATCTGAATCGTTGGCAAGTAGTAAACTACATTTCATCACAAATATATTTCTTGGCTTTTTAGAGTAGCTGTAATTATTCTACTCAAGTTTCAAAATGCCCTGTTTGTTGTACCACGTATTCCGGATGCTTTCACTATATGAGCTGACATTAATAAGGGGCTCTCCTTTTTAATTGGTGCTATGTCTAAACTCAATATATCTTTCTCGCAACGTAAAAATTCACAAAACAAATAAGCAATGGCTAGGTATACAACACATTTTGGTATTTTTAGTGTATTTTTTTGCCTATTTCAATGTTTGGACTTCTTACCATTACCAATTTCAAACATCATATGTCCCTCTAAAATTATTATAAATACTAACTGTCATAAAATTTGATTGATGTCAATAATATCATGAGAATCGGAAAATAATAGAATATGCAGCAAAGCCAATTTACTTGGCTGTCTCAACGAAAACCAAAGAACTATTTCACATTGTAGAAAAGCAATAATAAAAAATTCTAGTTGCTGCAGTCAACTGCAGGCAGTCCCTTACGCATAGAACATTACTTACTTGAAAAAGAAAAAAAAGTGCCGAAAATCAATAATAAAAAAATGTACGCTTGTTGTGGATGTGAACTTTTTTGTTTAAACAAATCAAGTTAATATTTATAAAGCCCTAACGGACAGCCGTCATGTTACCACACACTAAAATCGAGAAAACGCTATATTGATATATTTTTATTCATTATAACAAAACTGTACAAACAAGTATAACGGTTTCATACACGAATCATATCCACACAGAACCAGAGGAATAAAAAACAAATACATGTCTGCTCGTATTTATACTTAAATTTGGTTAGTGTCAAAAGTCACGGAAACAATTCTATGAAATATTTTTAAATACTATGCAATGCAGTGACGTCTTTTTGGCTGAGATTCATAGAAAACTTGCTTAAGAAATAAACAAAAAATCGGGGAATATTTAGTGACATTTTTTGTTCTTAAAAATTTGGAGGTCTAATTTGGTAGGGCGGTAGCTAAATATAAAAATCCTCCTAGAATTTTACCTCACAACTGGAGAGTCGGTCACACACAGCATAAGCTGGATATTTCATTTATTTCAAAATTATATTCCATTTGCTGAGACTACAGATGCAGACGGTTCTATGGAAATGGTCTGTCTAAATAATGGCAGTTATTAAGAATAAGCATTAGGTAGCCAAGTAGGAAGGATGGGGAGTAGTTTCTATTCGTCATGCATGAAATTTATTGAATACGAACGAGCGGCATAATATGTATTCAACTTACTCTGCTCTCCCTTTTACCTTATGTATATTCTGAAGTAGTAGCAGTGAAAGTAAGAAGAAAAATATAAAATATGTATGCACACACACTGGTCGAATGGCAACTTTCATGTGGGGCTAACAACTGCCAGTTCCTCTTTCTTATTACAATAGAATAGCCCGATAGCGGTTCAGCAAATGTCAACGTCAACCGCATGCAATTAGATTATTAACTATGATTTGAAACGAGATGAATTCATTTCTTTGTAACAATGTATCCTATAAAAAAAGTTTGAGTGTGTACCTAGCTGTAAGAAAGCAAAGTCTCATTTTCTATTCCATTTTGATTTAAATGGCTTGGCTTTACCCACCACACGTCTTTTCCTGAGCTACAGGAAGTGTTGGCTCTGTTTGTGGTATGTTGGATAATGGATACTGTTTTGATATAGCCAATGAAGGGAAGTCCTCTGGTTACCCGTTAATATATTCTTTGTGTTGTGCGTGGACCAGCCCATTTATACTTTGATGCATTGCATTGATATAGTCATGGCAATAATGAGAATGCAAACACCTTTTTAGACTTTCGAGACTCCGACCCAAGTATTTTTTTTCCTTCTGGTAGTGTACATACATACACTGAAAACTTACAACCATCAGCAGATGCGGATAGAAAATTGCGGCAACTTAGCAAGGCATGCACCAATTTTAATGAAGACAGAATGAAATGACAAACTGATAAGAGAAATGCATTGTAAATTTTGTAACATTGCAGAATTTCACTTACAGTTGGATTTACAGTATCTCAAAGTTCTTAAAAGTCGACCAAAATCATTTCTTATGAAATCACAAAAAAAGCCTCTTTTATTTGATAAAATGTAGTAGCGTAATGTAATTGTTTAATGGGGACAATATCTAATATTGTGATGATAAATATGCATTGTGCTTTGTATTGTATTATTGACAATTGGCAATAACCATAAAAATGTAAGCAGATAGGTGTACATATTTTTGGAGAATGACGAAACATGTACGTAGTGCTTAGATCAGAATCCTATCCTATTTTCATTCAACATTACTAATACCCATCTAAACTAAATAATGTTACTTTCAATATTGTACATATTTTTAACTATCAGAGCTCTTTCGATAATTTAAATTTTATCAGCCATAAAGTGATAATTACTGTCTTTTGAATTATACGGAGTTCAATATTTTAAAAAACCAATATTTTGAAAGTACTGCAAATTATTTTGTCAATGGCAAGTGAACAGGGACCCAAAGAGATACCTACTATCCCAGCTGGCAAACGATTTGGTAACATGCATAACAGTTAAAGTTTTGCTACATATGTTTGTACAAAGAAAATACTTTAAAGAAATAAAAAATTTACATGAAGACCTCAGTAGGTGTCCAGAATGTGGTTCAACTGAAGTGTTTCGGGGTGTCCAAGAGATATTATGTGGACACTTTAAATGCGGAAGATGCTTTATAGCTGCTGAAGAGGCTTGTCCCCAATGTGTGCAAGTGCAGAGACTCGAGGCTAGGAAGTTAAGGAGAAAGCAAAGACAACCACGTCGCAAATTAAAAATTCGTGGGGAAATATCTTATGTTTTTATGCTAAAGATTTTATGTTAAATAGTTTAAAATATACAAATTGGACTTTGCTTTTTTTGCAGAACTTCCGCCTCCAGTAGCTGGAACATCCTCTGACGATTGCGAGGAAAAGAGGACGCGAAATGTTGGCACGGCTATTTCTCAAGTTCGCGAGGCAGAGACTTCTCTTGAACAGTGTAAGAAAATTGAGAATAGCATTAGTCGTCTTAGACTTGAAGATGAACCTGAGCTCAGTTATCATGAAGAAAAGTGATCTTTCAAGAATCTCTGAGAAAAAAAACTATGACCATATCCTTGATTAACTTGAAAATATATTTAAGTCTTACGTATACATTATTGATTTGTAACTATCCTATCTACTTATTGTCGATCCTATTGTCGCTATATATATGGTAAGATATGTATATATACTTAAATACATGCATACAACAATAATATATTTTGTTTTTGAAATGAATATTTACACTTTTATAAGAAAGGTTTCTGGAAATAAAAATATTCCGCTATCTTAATTATGAATTAGGCATTTCTCTGAAATTAAGATCATTGTTAAGCATCCATTTTTTGTACTAGATCATATTATTAGAAATGCACATTGTAGTTATACGGTCATAAAGCATTGCATATTTATAAGTTCAAGTTTGTCATCATCGCCTCAAATGACCCTTAGACTGCCGGCTTTACATTACCAATTAGAAAATCAAATAATGCCCCAGGTCATAAAATTGTTTCTTTTTGTGTATGGATGATGTCATGATGTACAGCTGAAATCATTTGATTATATTATGATTAAACTTGATCACTGTATCAGTTTCAGTTGTTACGTATGAAATACTATGAGAATATTGTATATGTACTAATTATATTTAGCAAACATAACTTAGGTTTCGTTCCGGAAACACTTGATTGTACTAGTGTAGATTCTACCAGCAGACTATCCGGTTTTACTTAACCAAAATGGCAGCAGTACATCCCTCTATCAAAATCAATTTGTTTTATGCGTTGTATAATAATGTTGTTTATAGTGGAATTTGAAAACCGTCATTCGTATAAAATAAGATTAAATAATTATTTTAATAATGAGCCTGATGTGGTGATTTTCAAGCGGAAATGAAAATGATTATTGTTCCGATGACGGCGATGTAAGTTGAGTAAAGAACCAAATGGAGAACTGAATGGTGACGATTAACTAGGGAACATGTACATTGTAGTTGTAGTAGGTTTACAACAATGTACACACACTGCAAAGTGCAGATAGCTATAAAAAGTACAGCGGTAATAGTAAAACAGTAATAATAATAATAAGCAATAAAATAATTGTTTTTTCTTTCCAGGGGCCTTCCTGTCTATGACAATAGATGTAACTTTCTTATCATTTGCAGTAGAAAAATACAATAAAACTTAATTGAATTATTATCTGCCATGTGAAACAAATACTACTGTCCAAGTCAACAGTCTTTTGTTAGTTACCGCATTCGATGCTATAATCAAATGCCACGTTGCAGCAGGCGAGCACAAAAATCCAGTCCATATGCATAATGTATTTTTTTCTAGTAATTTAAATGAAGACTTGGTGTGCAGTAATCACTAGGCGTTTCAAAATATTATACAAAATAAAAACTTAATTTTTACAGCTGAAGAGTTTAACGTTTTATTTTACAGAGTAACATTGCCAGAATGACAATTATGACGAATTCTAGGAAAGTTTTGTTCAGAACAGACATTCAAAAGACTTTGCGATTAATGTTCCCGAACGAAAAATATAAAACGTTAAAGTTTGTCAGACCGTTTATTAGCATATCTCCTTTAAAAAAGCACAAACATACCTATAAATATATACCAATTAAGCCGATCAGCAATATAATAATAGCATACTAACTATTGTACTTTGATTTCTCTAAAGGGCAAGATATATTAACTGGTAATTAACGTATAAATAACCGAATTAATGGAAAGTGTAAGTTAAGCTTTACTTTATAAACGTTGTTTCGCTGTAATCCTCATCGCATTTACCTCACAGCGTACAAAGTTTCGAGCAGAGCTTCCTGTTTTCATTATCGTTTATCATAGAATTGAATCATGAATTATGAGTTAAATAGCACACCCTTGTGGCAGCCAGTTACTTATTATGTCTACCTACCTCCGTTGTAGTTTTTCCCATGGTCGTTATCAAAATGAGTACTATATCAAAGATCAGCCACTTAAGCCTCAAATCTTATTATTATCCAGTTTTTCTGCTCCAATAATAATAAGGTGTTCGTCCGTTTGTTCGTTCTTTTATGCGGTAGCAGTAATCTAATGGTAAATGTAAAGATACAGTGTTCGTATTAATGGTCGACACTAACATCTGCCATGTCGTAACAAACAACAATAAAAATTGCTTCAAGGGCTCACAATTCTCTCACCTACTTCACCCTACACTGCTTTTTAGTTCTGGGGAAACAGTATCTGATACGATGGTGTTCCAAGCCCTTAATCTTCTAAATTATCTGTTTTTTCTACTCAAGGTGGTCTACGATGAAACTTTGTTGGTGGCGCAATGCGGTTGTTTCAACATTTTAAAGGCTGTATAAAAACATTTTAAACAATAACATGTTTATATTCATATTCATTTCAGTTGCCTTGTGCTCGGGGTACGCAATTTTTTATTATAAATGTGTTTATAATTGCTAACCCATTCAACATTTTTACACATAAATGTATTTAATATTCAGAAATTTTATTTTTTATTGAATTGTCATGAAAAACACACAGGGTTGTACTACCAACTGCTTTAGAAAATAGCAGGGTAGGCAATGAAAATAGTCGTTTCCATTTTGCTATATAATAATATTCTTCCCAGTCATGTATCATTCAACATTCCTTTACATCATGTCGAAAATAAATTGGCTCTAGGTTCGGAAAGCAAGGAGACTTGGATGGGTAATAGGCAATAAACAAACACGCACCGAGTCTAAAAGATACAAAGATATCTTTTATAGCGCAGCAGCAATAGTAGCAGAGTAGATCCTGAAGAAGTGGTAGTAGTTTAGGTTCTTTTGTAAAATTTTGATACATTATAATAAGATGCCGTGCAAAGAATCCATTTTAATGATTGGTGACTGTCTAAAAAAGATGCTCTCCATTTCCATTCTGAATTACACGTTGTGTTGGAAGTTGTTACATTACATCTTGTTGTAGCTGTTGTTGCCTCTCTCGCCTTTTCCTCTCACTCACCGTCTCTCACGGCATTTGTGATGCCTGCATCCCTTTCTCATCTTTGCAGAATGGATTATTCTTTTTTACGACGATGATGTCCTGCTGATTTAATACTAATAATAATGATAACAATGGGAATGATCATAATATTCTGTTTTGATAGGCTGGCATCCGTTTAGATGTTCAATTGTGATGGCAGGTAATTGTCTTGGCTGCTCACATATCTTATAGTATAATGTAATTCTCTGCTGATCATCTAACCCTTTTCAGGAGCAGCAGTCATTCCGTCAAAAAGGGAGATGCTTCTTCTTCTTCTTGATTCAATGTATTTTTCGGTGGTGTGGTTAGGTGGTGGTAGTTATGTGTGATGTGATGAGGATGATGATGTGGTGGTGCTCTGAGCATTGTAATTTTTTTGCTTGCCTTTGTTAAGAAAACGAAGAAGACCTCTTGCTTGCTGGCTTGGTTTAGCGTGCTGTTGTTAAATACAAGTTTAGATGTGCCATGATAATGATCCTTGAGTAAGATGATTGAGGGTAATGTTAGTTTTTTATTTGAGTTACAAGTCATCTTTTGCAAAAGGTTTCAATTCAGAAATGCCGACAAAGGAGACCGCCGCTAAAACCGAGTGGTACTTTAACCATGTACACAATAACCATTTAGCATCTGGTCTGTCAATAAAATATGTAAATGTAACTCTGACGAGAAAAAGATAATTTCCTCCTCATCATCCAGGTGATTATCAATCAACTAGGGAAAGATGGAAATGGCCAGCATGGTTTAGAAGAGAGAGAAATCAGGCGACTTTGCCAACTTATTTTGTATGAAAATTGCTCTGATTTTTATTCATTTCTTATTGCTAATCTAAGATTCATCATGATGCAGTACTACTATCATTATATGCCCACATAACAATCTCATGGCACACAATTGATTGACAATTGTTGCAAGGAGGAAGCAACAAATTTTCTGGCCTCTGGATACTGGTCCTTGCAATCTATCTAATTCTGTTACTTGTTTGAAAGGGTGTATCATTATTATTATTTACGCTATCTTATTAACTACACACACCAGGTTTCACTCTTCTTTTGCCATGAAAGGTTGCATGACATTCCTCAATACTCATATTATATAACTGATATGAACATGATAACTCGTATCGTGTAAATATTCGAATTAGCGGCGTCTTTTTCACAATTTAGCCTACAACGATTCGTTTATCTTCGAAATTAATTGTAGCAACAACATTTGGTTAAAATTTTATCTTCCCCGTTCCCACCAGCACCACGTCGTTTAAAAACACCTAGAATGGTTAAGTTTCGAAACTTGATTGACTGAAGTTTAATAGGCCCCTTTGCAAGGGTTTCTGTATTTTTGTTTCTACTGTAGTGTCTATTCCCTTTACTTTAAAAGAATTCGTCGTTGTGCTGACTGGGGAAACATGATACTATACATGCATCTACAAGGGCCAATAATGTTCAATTGGACAAAAATATTTTCCGTAATTAAGAACATTCCTTGTAGAAACTTGCTTAAGTCTATTTTTAAAAAACAAAGCAGGCGAATTTGTTAATTAGGATTTTATTGGTACCAGATTTGTTAATTTTTGATCAAGTTTTGTATGGCAAAAGTGTCAGGAGAGAACTTTGCGCGCTTACCAGCGAAAAAGTTTCCTGCCGCTTTTACCATACAAAAATTGATCAAAAATTAGCAAATCTGGTACCAATTGAATCACAATTAACTAATTAACAAATTGGCCTGCTTTGTTTTTTGAAAATGTTTTTTAAAGATGGATTTTAGCAAGTTTCTACAAGGAATCCCCTTAAGCAAAATTATGTTGGATTCCAAAAATGAATGTCAATCGATGAAATAAAAATAACACATTGTAAATGTCTAAACACTGCCAACGATTCCAATGATGTGTATGATAATGTTATTACTCTCAAAGCTGACACATGAATTCATAACAATAGGGTCAAGAAAGTGAACAATTTTTATAATAACTTAAAGGCTTCCCATAAAAGTGCTGACAGCTGCAAGCAAAATGACTTTATTCTCAGTATTAAATACCAACAGAAAAAGGCGGTGTATTAAATACAATTAACTAGAGTCAAATGTCAGATAAATATCTCTTCATTTTTATGAAGTCCCCTTGTTGCAACCAGATTACATGATAATAGCAACAACAATAACAAGTCGAAATGTACAGAAACATTTTTCCTCAAAAGAAAAGGTCGCATGTCATCTGACTGTAACAAATTTGTACCAACAAATTATTGACTTTTAAACTACTACTGTATGTTCTATAAGCTTTTCTCATATTGGTTGAGTGTAACATTTTGTTCCGTCAAACAGAAGAAAATTAGTATTGTCAATGTACAAGGAGCACGAGCTCCAGATGGGATTTTCTCTCAAGATAAGAGAGGACCAAAGACGACAGGGTACAACACATCATACACGTAGCTATCAATAGAATGTTGTATCTATATTATCGTCAATAGTACTATATGTTTATATGAAAAGAAGTGAGGTATTAGGTATGTAAAAAGACACACAAAAGCAGCGTACAAGTAGTTTCGCAGTGTGAGGCCGAGCAACAAAAAAGTTATTATGAAAAGCCAGAGAGAAAGAGGAAAAAGGATCTCACGAGTTGATTCACTTTGCCTGGCTCGTTGTTCTCATACAATAGGTTTAATTGAGTCATGGATAAGGATTATATCATGTAGTTTAGTATATTATATGTTAAGTTCATCATCATCATGTGGTTGTACACTGTAAAGAAAGTGACAATTGACTCATAACAACAACAGATTTGTACACACAACGATATCCAACTGAAAAGGCAAGCATTTTGCGAAAAGGTTGCTGAGTTGCTAGAAAAAAGAAGGGGTGCTTTTTGCTTTGTTAATATGATGAAGATGAGATGATCCTGTTGAGGAGCTCTTTTTCCAAAGGATTTTTCTTGTAAAATAGGTAATAATAATAATAAGTAGTGAAATAGGAAATAAATACTCTGTATGGATCGTTCAACTTTTTGTACAAAACTATTCACCTAAATGCATTGCATTATAAAGGAATTTCATTATTGAAAGGGAATACACTGCTACTATGCCGCTCTGAAAGGTAAGTAAAGGACACGGTGGCCGTGTTAATGATGATGGGGCTCTGTAAGTTTTTCATTGTAGTCGGTCTCCTCTTCCACAATAAACAATGAAAGGCGATGCGATCCCTGAGCGGAGGATCCTCACAAGAGAATGATGATGAAGATAATGCTGCTTGTCATGGGCCAACCATTGAATAACACACAATAATAATCATGTAGCAAAATGAGCACCTGAGCATGATACTTACAACACAACCAGCTATTTTGGAGATTATGTCCCAGTTTTAGTGGTGTTTGTTGAACGTGAGGTGATGGTAATTCTCTTGAAAAGCGTCATTATTCACACCAGAGGCATGCCTTAAATTTGGTAATGCAAACGCTTATATATATACTGTATAGAGAAAAAATAGAAGAATATGTGGCTTATTTAAAGTGCAGTCCATGTATTCATCCTATTAGGAATAATGTGCATCATGCTATTATTATTGAGCTTTGAAAGAATATATATTCTATCCAAACAACTTTGATCTTCATTCAAGAGGAGTAAATCTCAAAATGGCTCAAACTTATGCCATCATGAACCTAAAAACCAATGTATCTGGACAAGACACAGAGTGCCAGTGCTATATATATATAGTACAATGAAACGCAGGTATGAACTATAACAATAGATTTTGGAGTCAAATGTAATGTGGTAGTGAGAGGTAATCAAGCAGATGAGCAACAATAAAGACTTTAGGTGTGCTAAACTAGCTTGGAGGTTGGTTTTTGTAATCGACAGATGGAATAATATAAATGCGGTAGGCCATTTCCCGGAGGTCAAGTAAGTCTCTGACAAGCAGAGCTAGAGAGAAAAAAAGTAGAATGAAAGGTAGAATAGAGAAGAAAATTAACTGTCATTCCTTTAATAAGACTACCTTCCTTCACAATTCACAACACTAATCTATTAACCGTGAAGTTTCTACCCGTGAACCTAAATACTTATCCATGAATTGAATGAACATAATCTTTGGTAACATATTGGTTTCATATTTCATATATTACATAACATTTAAAAAAACAATTGTATGGATCTCATTGATCGAAAAGAGGGTATGAATCACTCAAATAAAATTTAACGTTTTCAAAAGTCATCAATACCAGAAACAGAATCCCATCATTTTTACAGCTTTATCAGATGCATTTTAATATGTAGCAATGCTGCATGGATTGAATTGTTGTTTACTGGATATGAACTTGGGGCAACTCTATACAATGAGCTGACAAGGAATGCAAGTGTTGATAATTTTGCAATGTTTGAAAGTACTTTATTTTATCCCATTTATGACATGATTATCAGATTGAGTCAGAGTTTTGATGACAATGAGAAGTAAATTGTTTTTGCTATTGTTGTCCCAAGAACACCGCCTACACGGCGTGACTGTATCAACATCGTTTTTGAACTCTTCCTCAAATCAAATCATATCCCTCAACTGCGTGAATGGTTATACGTAGTTTGCTATGTAGATTAGCTTTATGCACCCAGACTAGTAATCACTGCGATCAACGGAAAGTAAAATGATCATTTGTGCTTATAATAAATACTAGGAGAAGTCAATGCTCGTATGATTGAAGCAATTGAGAGAGAAAAAGCAAGCAGTTCTGTGACTTGTAAATATTACAGGGCCATTATTCAACGTCACAATTCCCCACTTTGTTCAATCTTTTCGTCGTCGTGAGTGAATAACGATGACGAAAATGAATAAGCACACACACAGAGATGACAGGGGAAGACATTGGCACATCCGAAGTAATATGTTACGTTAGCAGTTTAATAATATAATAATAATCTTAATCCTGTCTGTCTATAGAGACAAGACAGATATGAATCGCAGAAGCTCGTAGCCACAGTAACAATATTAATAGCCATGATAGTAGTAATAACAACAATAAGTAAATGCCATTCATGTCCGTATATTTTTTATATTTATATGAGCACCATTGTGTCGTACAATTTTCTGTACTATGTATTCATGTAGTTTAAGTTTTAATAAAATAGAGTACAAATGGTGATCTTTTTTAACAGCAGAGCTCACAAGAGCAACTGACAATGATTGACTTCATAAATTATTCTGGGAAACAAAATGGTCTCACACAACCACAAACTGATGATGACTGTCTAACTATCAGAACGAGTAAATGCCATTCAATTCGTTACAAACAGTTGGGGGATATTGCGGTTGGTGATTCTCGCATTTAAAATATGTCAGATTCTTCGTGGCGCATCATTCGTATAAAAAGATCCAATTAAAAATCGTCTATGTTAAATCAGATTTACATCTCTATTACTTTTGCTGTGCTAATAAAAGTAATAGTAATAATAACAACGTATAAGAGCAGAGCAGCAGCCGAATTTATTTCGTGTTTATAGTTTCTTATAATTTCAAAAAATTCTACCGGTATACCTATGTAATAAATACTGTGATTTTATAAAAAAGGCCACAATGATCTTCAATTTATTCTCAGAGCAAAAAATTAAATGGTTTGATTAGTAGTAGTGACTTAAGAAAATGTGAACAAGGCAGCATGACAGTACTAAATAATATTATAATCAAGTACTGCCTTGGAACAACTGTGCGCTATCATCATGATAATTGCTTTCCCTATATCCCTCATTATTTTACGATTACTACTTGACGTAGTTTAGTTTTTTTTTTCACATTTCAAACGGTCTGTTTTCAAGTAAGAACAATCGTATTAGTGAGGAGGAGCTGAAGGCCACATCTAAATATCTGATTTCATTCGCTTAGTTATATATTTAATTACGCTCTCCTTTCAAAGCCGTCCTCATCAAATGGTCGTTATACACTTTGAAAGACAATCCTGCCCATTGAAAAAAACATTGACTCATGATCGTACTTTTACTTCAACGATGAACTTGATTAAAGTGAGAGAGATTTGGTGATTAAAGAGGGTTGCAAGCACAAAAAATAGAGAAAAAGTCATATATTTCATTAAACCGTTCATCTGATCATCATCATTCAAACCGTTGATCATCATGACGTTGTTGCTGTTTGCGAGTGAATGATGCAGCGTGAATTGTATATCAGTGAGTTAATCAAGACGTTGCCTCACATTTTTCCATGTTTCTTCACATTAAACCGTGCAAAAGCCACTTTTTTCCACAACTCAGCTTTTTATTGTCTCTGCGTTTTTTTGTTCGTGTACACTGAAGTTGTTAGAACGAGATGTGATACAGTGTGCTCTGATGGTGTGCATTATTTCTCTTAAAATAAAGACAGTTCAAATGGGGCAATCAGACGTAGTAAATGCCCTTACTAAATACTGTAAACTCCCCCTAAGTACTCTTTTTTCTGGTGATGATGATAAAGACGCCAACTTCAAAAGACATAAAAATAATTACAACCAGTTGTAATAATGTACCTTTTTCATATTTTTATGTGCTTTCCTACACTCCACTGATATATGCTAGATATAAGTGGTATATCACACATATGTGTACATAATTGTATAGAATCATTAGTTGTCTATAAGAAAGGCAATATGTTACATAAAAACGTACAAAACAAGTATGTGGCGTGATATATGATATAATATATGTATATATCTGTTAAATAGCAGGAGAAAGGTGTGTACTCATCATACAAATCAGTACTTTGTATCAGTCCCATATAAATATGTTAAAAACTGTAGAAACAGAAAGCGATGGTAACATCTCATTCAATCCCTTGTCTCGTTTTTTCTCTTCCCCGTTCAATTTGACGATGACATTCAAAATGTTATTCGTGTCCATGGAATGTATAAAGGTATATAAGTGAGCTTGGTAGTTCTTTATTTTACCGAAATGAACCACAGATGAAGCCACAGTTTGGAACTCACTCAAGATGATACGTAAATGTCGGATTTAGGCAGAAGCAGCTAGCAAAACGCAAGCACAACAAAACAACAACTGCAGTACAAAGCACCAACCTCACAAATTTCCTGAATTGACAGAAGAAGATAAAAGGGAGAATAGATTTAGATGGATGGATGGATGCAAGCAGGGCGATGCGAATTGAAAAAAGGCATTATAATAGACTCCGAGTCAATTAAGGCCGAGTTTTGAATTTGTCTCGCATCAACCTTTAAATAGTAAACGTAGAGGTAGTGGTTGTAGTCCTCACTCCGCAGTACAGAATTGAAAGAAAGGTAGCATGCTGTCATGTTTGCTTCAGAGAATCAGAATAAGAGAGAGACAAAAAAACTGGAAGTTAATTACAAGTATTTGCTGCTATGCTACTACTACCGCACCGTCTGTGACGACAACGATGATAACATTATATTATGATGATCAATGGCTAAATGATTATGTGAGTTGACACGGTTCCCTTTTTCCCTCTGGGTAATGCTTATGGTCTGTCTACTAGGTATATAGATTATTATTCAACTTAAATGGAAATGTACTTAGGTGTACGTATATGGATAAAATGTCATTCATATAATGGAGCGAGCACTGGAGAGCAAAAAGACTTAAGGGAAACGCCAATGGAGAAAAAATATGATGGTGGTAGCAGAATAATATAGTGTAGTTCTTTGTAATAATAATGAAAATGGAATGGTACATGCCCCTTTCTTCACATTGCCTTCTATCTGTAATAATAATCATAAAAGAAACTTACTTTTTCCTGGGATTTCGAGACTCTTTTGCTCGCTCTCCGTCAGCTCTGTTGGCAAATAGAAAAGAGAATGTTGCTGAAACGAATCAACTGAAAAATGGCTGTATGGATAATACTTAGTTATGTGTAAATTATACAGACAAGAAGGTATATATATTTTTTACATTGTTGTATGCGTTGAATGGAATATGGGTATCAACAATACCAAAAAGTCACACAGGTCACTAATATTATTGTCACTGACTATTTTGAATGGGAATAACAATGATTATGATAATGATCCCAAAAAAGTGCAAAGGGGAATCGCTCGATAAGGGCATGAAACGTTTCAACAACATTACACATGTCATCATCATCATCCTTATGATCTTCTCGTCGTTTTGTTGTCATTATTACGACCATCACCGTCACCATTCATAGCCGAAAGAAGCAATCCTCCAGAGAGTCAAGCAGTTTTTGAGCGCTTTCAGTACTCATTTTAACAACACTCAACAATGGTAATCGTATACATAAATATAATAATGTTGTATGAGGAAAAAAAGCTTTAAGCATTATTTTCCTATAATTTTCTCCAAGTTCAGTAAGGAGAACATAGAGTGTGAGAGAGAAAAAGGAAGAGAAAAAACAACTCGCCGACAGACTATTTAAAATTATTGCTTTGCCCCTCCAAACTTGTCATGCCCAAATAATAGTTCGGTTACAAATGGTTGGATTTCTGTAAATTATGGTAAATTAGCAGCTGAGAGGTTAGTCAATGGTGATGATGATTATGGTGATGGTGTGTGCCCGTCGCATTCTACAAAAATTAGTATATTATGCTTATCAAATGTTACTATTGAAATTGTGCTCCTATTATTGCTATGAGTGTTGACCTGAGTTATTCTACAGCATCATCAAAGTACATAACTGCCATTTTATACTGATTCAACTCAACCGAAAAACATGTGAGGGCATGCATGCTTGAAAAGTATACTTGCTTTGTTGGGGAAAATAAGCCAACGAGAACTTTCTTTTACTTTGCTTACAATTCAAGTGCTGGAATATAATATGACACTATGCGCAATGGTACTCAAGCTGTATTAAAAATTATATAGTTTATTTATGAGCATTCATTTTGTTTGAAAAAGAGCCATGTTGGACAGTTGCTGCTTTTTTAGTTTAAGGTGATGATATATGCGAGATGATTGTCAGTAATAAAAATGAAATTCGGTGAACAAAATAACCTAGAAGAGAGTAGTAGTATATAGAGAGAAATGAGAAAACTTGCTTGCCAATTTAGTGTATTTTTATGTTGGTTCTTATTTTAATACACACGAATAAATTTAAATATGTATCTACTATTATTCACGTAAAAAGATTTAATAGTTGCTCTTAGTTTTTGAATAGCAGTAATTTTCATTTGCTGTTTGCCATTGCTTACACCTTTCCCTCTCAATCTCCATCTCTCCACTATTTCACTACAATTTGAGATAATGACCTACATGTGAAATATTATGCTTAAAAACTAAGCATGAATGCTTTTTATAGAGTGAGCATTAAGCTGTCCACATTTTAAAGGAGTTTAAACGTTACTTGATTACTTAACAACTTGAAAAATAGTCAGTTTCGACAAGGTAGATTATCTCTTGATGTCGGTGTTGCAATGATGATTATGGTCGTCGATGATGATGGTACGCACATACTTATACCTATGGAAAAAGCTGAGCTGTATGGAATGAGTGAGTGGAATCATCAACAGCAACACATTGTAGGTTTCAGTGTGTTCTCAGCGTCTCTATGATCGTATGCGTTTCATGAGTTAAATATAACTTTTGAAAATAAGCCTTGAATAAAGCCGCTGCACAGGCAACCAAATAAAAGCTGGCAGGTCCGTCGGTGGGATATGAAAAGCAAGAGCAAAGCTAGCTTACAAAACTACAAATATCAGGTACATTACCTGAATGAAAAATGACTTTTTCACGCTTTTCGGAAGCAAAAATTTACAAATTTATGATTTCCTTTGGAGCACTGAATGACTATGAGTGTGTAAGTGTTAATAAAGTTGTAGAGGAGGATTGAGAGTGAATGAAAGAACAAAGTTAACATGGCATGCAACAATATATTACCTCTATCATCATTAAGTTGTAGGTCAGTTGGGATGATTTCTAGAACAGAATATTGTTCACTTCTGATTCTGGTGATGACTATGATGACGATACTGTTGATTTGTAAGACATGGTCCGCGCTGTCATTGTAAATGTTATGGAACGGTGTAAAGCCATATAGCATGTACAGACGTAAGTATAAAGTAAACGGAATAATACATTAGTTGTCTGCCTTGGTAATCTACACACGTCTTTAAAGCTCAACTTCGAGTTAAATTTTTTTTCATATAATATATTCCCTCTAAAAATCATCACCATACTAAAGGGGAAACATAAAATGAGGAGCTGTCAAATCCGTTGAGAATTATTTAATGTCTTCATCTTCCTCTTCGTGGTTCAACGATGCTACTAAATTGATGATGGAACTTGAGCTTAAATACTAGCAATAAAATTTTCCTTGATAATGTTGACATTTATCAGTATAAATCGCATATTTTTTAACTGTCAGCATCCATAGAGGATTTTCATGTGTCTACCAATATATCATATGAAATTACAGCGTGAAGACATATTTAGCGTTGAACAGAATTTGGGACTGCATGGGTTACCGGAAAGTTTTTTCAAGTATTTATTTTGATAAATACAACATGGCTAGCCAGTGCTTCATTGGTTAAATTGTTATAAATAGTCACATATTATAGATACTGAGGTTCAAAACTAAAACAAACTTTTTATACTATTTGTTTGTATCTATTTATGTTCACCAGAGTTCACCTAGCTCTTGTCATCAACATCATTGGATTATATTGGAAGTAGTTTTAAGTGGCGGTGACGATGACGACGAGATTAACATGTTACAAATGACATCAACTCTTTCATCATCAAATAAATGCTAATTTTCTTAACAATGCCAAAAAAGCGTCACTTCGTGTCAACTCTACCAAGTTAATTCATGTTTTATCCTTCTCTTCCATTTAAAAAATCTGAATCTGAAAGCACTCATATGTCGGTATGGTAAGTATTCTATCATCTACCACCACCACTGAGCAAAATTGACGTTGTTTGGCATCCAATTCTATCTATGAACATACCTACACAAATATTATAATCATATAAAGTTATAATGGCGTCTGTCTCCGTCAACTTTGAATCTCATTTTTCATAGTCGTTCAAGAGGCAAAATACGAATTTCCTTTTATCCGTCTATCTGAACATCTTTTTATCTGACTGCATAGTGGCTACAATCCTTTCGAAAAGAAAATATGATAATGGTGTTTAATAACAAAACTTTTTTTTGACAGAACTCAATGTATTTTATGAAGTCTACACATTATATATATTGCCATTTAACGGGATAAACGTTAGAAAAAACGGAGAAAATGCCAAATAAATGCATGTAACATTTACAGGCTGAAACTTTAATGATGTAAACAAAAAATGAGGAAAAAATCGTTTCCACTTCTACAACTCTTTTCATTTCGATCTACTGCAAGGAAGAAAACTAAAAGTTGAAAAAATAACCAAGTCATTTTTATCATAATACAGAAATGTAGAATGATGACGACGATGATGCTGATAGTGGCAGCAGTGAGCCGTAAGTAGTTGAGTACATTCATTTTGTGCAAAAACTATTAAAAGGCAATCATTGTCAAAATGAAAAGAAGAAGATGATGATGATCATGAAGAAATCAGGTATAATAAAACGTGAAACGTAAATCAGAAAAAAAATGTGCGATGCCTTTAAAAGTTTGTCAACTTTAAAATGAATGTTCATCCATTTGTGTAGCGAGTGGAAAACAAGGACGTCATTAGTACAGGAGTATTCACGAATGTGTACACATTCACATTTATTAAACATTTCAACATTTAACAAAAGAAATCATACTAATAAGATTTTTTTTCATCTCCCCCCCCCTCTCTCTCTCTTTCTAATATTTTAAAATTTATGCTATATAGGTAGCAAGTCAGCTTATTTTTACAAATTACACTAAGAAACCTTATAGATATAAATATTCTGAAGACGGGTGCAAAATACCATGACCGATGCAGAAACATTGCGCATTTTCTTCGTCTCCTTGCAAAGATTTGCTCTTCTTCTTTCTCCTCCTCAGTTAAATTTCATTTCACACGGGCAAAACCATGTCAAACAAATCACAAACGGAAAGCGTTCCCCTAAAGCCATTATAATAAAGGAGCTTGCTATCTGTCTCTCTCTCTTTCTGTGATTTCTTATTAGACCTCCTATTTGTTTGCTACATAGTTTGTCTTCCTACGTACTTTTCGTTCATACACACACAGTCATCCTTCCAATTGACTGCTTGATAGGCTTGATATTTTACTGCTGCTGCTGCTATGCTGGTGATGGTGATGATGATGAGCATCTCACTTCAAGCACGATCCTACCCTGTAACCATATTAATTTACCAATGTTGCACCAACACACACTCGCACACAGCGAAAAGCTAGTTGAAAGATATATGGTTTGTGTGGATGTGTGCCACTAATGTAGTAAATAGAACAAACTTCATAGTTAATTATGTCGTTTTCTCCTTACAGATATTTTTTGTCTGACAACTTAATCCTTCTGACAAGATGAGAAAAACAAAGTCTGGTAAGTGTGCATAAATATTTCTTTTTGCAAATGTGTATACTTGTGTGTGTGTGTGTCTCCGTGTGTGGCAAATAGTAAAGGCAAACCACTTGTAAAACTAATATATTTTCAAATACCCTTCTCGAGGTAACGCGTACTAACTTATAAACTCATATTTTTAAGATGCTTCACTTTACAAAACACTCTTAAACAGATTTGGCAAGAAATGTCTACACTCAAAATAGAAATGATTTTGTTAGAAATATAAAAGATACACTGCTATGAACATATGCAGTTTAGTGGGTAATATGCGACAATCTTGTCACGGTACAAAATTAGTTAAATATTAATTTTGGCTGAAAAGCAATAATGCTATTCTTATTTTTGTGTATTTTCCCCAGTAGCCGGTAAGTAGATAGTTTGTAACAATCAATGTAATCATGGCAGCTATCGTGTATTTGATTCAATTTTCCTAAATATATCCATTAAGATTATCATTTTGTAATATTATTTTTCCGACGACGACTTGCAGGAGGCTCTTATCTCGCATGAATTTGATTGAGACATTTTCCTGGTGCTCTACCGCATCTCCTACCAGCAGCACCACCATCACAGCAGCGTCATTGAACAACAGCACCTCCTTACAATATACATATTGTATTCTATACAAAGTCTCATGCTGTTTACCTACCCTGTGCAACAACTTCAGCAGTAAAAAGCGTGAAGATAATCATTCTGAATAATAATGAAAATAATAATAAAATCCAGAAAGAACATCCTCATACCATTATTATTATGCTCCTCTCACTCACTCAACTTTTATTGTCAGTTTCTGCTTAGTGAAAAAATGAACAGCTTATAATAATAACGACGATAATAATTACAATAATGGCGATATTACATATTTCAAGTAAATTGGACAGCCGCTGGATGAAAAAAAAAGATTGAGAAAAAAGAAAGACCACGAAAGAGGAGGTAGTGGAGGTACCATGCTCTTCAGAGATAATAGTAAAATATATTTATTATTACATTTACAATGCTAACACAGCGCTTTCGGTGTAAGTATACGAAGTTTGGTTACTAAGCAGAGACGAAAAAAGGAATTTTTGTATTTTTGGGGTGTATATAACAATGATAATAATAGTAATAACGATAATAAAGTAGGCATACGTGGGGAAAGAGAGAGAGAGAGAGTGCGTCACATATTAACTTACGATCGTCGGTGGTGGTGGCAGCGGTGATGGTAACTTTATCCTACCTGCCTAAGAAAGTTAATGAAGAATTGGGAAAATTGAGAGGACTCCTCCGGGAGGAAGGCGAAGGTGGGCTTGGCTATTACTCATTACATATTCTTTCTTGCTCTTCGCGGATGATAATATAATGGACCTATTGTGGTACAGGTTGAGTCGTTACATCAGAAGATGGTACATGATGCTACCTCTCTAAAATTGATAATAGTAGCAGCTGCAATAATAATCATAATAATAATCATGATATAATGAAGATGATGATTTTTCATATTATATTACCACGAAAATGTGCTTTCAGAAAAGATAACATTCACTATTTCTTCTTGAACTGTTTAAGCAAACTTTTCGTGTAAGCAAAAACTCCGATTTTTTATTGTATTTATTTTGTCTGGCGGAATAATAATTTTATAATTATACATCCTTTTCGTTTTTTAAATTGAGAAGGCTTATGTCAAGACAAAACTTTATTGTATTTGGTTTCTTGTATAGAGAGAGAGAAAGAGAGTTTCGAACAAATTAATATGATCAATTCTGTAGTCGGACTTTCGCTATTGTTTATTGTTTCTGAAGTTTATTTTAGATTTTGAAGGTGATTTAGGAATTTTAATTCTCTTTGCATTTTAAAGCAGTCCTTACTTACTAATCGTAAGTAATTCTCATTCTCCTAAAACAGTCAAAGGATTTAAAAGTGAAAGCAAAAAATTAACTGCTTCTTAAACAGTTTGTTGTTGGATTTGAGTTGTTATGTGCACAATAATTAGAGTGTAGTTTTAAAAAAATTTTGTTGACAAAATTAAGCTGTTTGAGCAATAATCTGCTAAATATTTAATTGCGCAAAAAATTGCTATTTCTCATTTTTAACGCGCTGTCAGGCTTAGGCTATATTATATTTTCAAATTGCTAATTTATACAACTTAAATGCTCAGAGCGTCAAGCGTACATACATATTACTTATTACTTTTCCTCCTAGGACATTACACCGTTCATCCACTTTTCCATAAAAAATTATTTCTTGGCGTTTGAGGACGTATATTAAAAATGAAAAAAGACACACAAGAGGTTTTTGTGCTTATATGAGTAGGTTTGAATGCCAGATAATAATATTGTGTTTTTCTAATAGTTACATGCTGAATGAAGGTGCAAGATGACTTAATAATATGGATAATATAGACACTCAAAATATATTATCTCATATGATTTGAGATGAAGCCCATAAATATAAGATGTACACGGCCATGAACGGAAAGCATAATATAGTTTTTGGCATCATCATGATTTTTTTCCATTTTTCTTAGTACAAATGCATGTACATGTATAGGGCCACCCAAGAAACGGGCCGTTTCGGCCACCCAAACACATCCGAAAGGACAAAAACACTAAATAGACGCTAATGAGCTTGGCAGACTTGATATGAACTGAAAAAGAAACAAGCCTCTCATCTCACTCTCCTCGTCTCTCCTGCCTTCTTGGCTGACTGACTGGTGATGATTACTACACATAATGTAATATCTGATGTATTATTAATCCTGAATGTCTGTGTTTCAGAACAACTCTTTTCATAAAGAGAGAGGAGAGAAGCCAATCCAGAGACAGAATATGTATAAAAAGTACATGATGAATGTTCAGGTAATAATACGCCAAGCATTTTTCTCTTTTCTTCCATTCATACATACATACACGGGTTCACCTTATGAAATACACAAAAATGTATTGAGAGAGAAGAGACCTTGTCGTAATAATAAAAACTAGCAACAACAACACAGATAAAAGTAAAAAATAATGATGACTTGCTCCCTCATGCCTCATAGTACATCCAGTGAAGTGAATCCTTTCACATGAATGTATGGGATGAAGAAAGGGTGGAAAAATATGAAGCTAGAAACTTAATTGTAAAAAAATAAATGTTCAAGTTCTTAGACGACAGTTTACATACACACAACAATATACATATATCATACATACACACAAAGTTGCATCAAATGAAGATCCAGGAAAGGATATTATCATCACGAAGAATTTATCTGGTGCACACCTTTCTCGCATTTACATGATGATCCTTCTATATACCTATATTATGATGATAATGATGAGGCTCCCAAAAGTGTTCTTTCATGTATGTTACGTAAGGAGTATATATTACTAAGGAACCAGCAGAGCTCTATGCTTTATATTACTGGTTTCGCTAGAGCGCTCCCTCCTCTTCCATAATAATAATAATATCATCATCTCATCTACAACAACAACCAGCCGGAGCAACTCACATTAACGCAAAGTGAGAAGGTTATGCATAGAGAGTTTATACATAATACACAATATCCATCCGTACATATATCCTTAGCAGCAGTGGCAGTAAGCAGTAGTCGAGTCAGCAACGTAGTTAAGATGAGTTGGAAATTTGAGTGTTGAACAGAGTGAATCCCACTTTGGATTCCTTTTTTGTACCGTGTATATGGTAACTTGGCCAATGTGGTCGTTTGGCTCCGCCTGTCTACCTCGAAGGCGGCCCATCTGCGTCAATTGACCTGTCAAACATGCTAACTTCCCCCCACTCGTTGATTCGTTATTCAACAAAACTAACTCATTTGCTTCTCTTTTTCCCTTTTCCTCTTCTTCTCCTTGCTTGCTTGCTTACTACTTGATTTCTTTTTTCTCTTTCAATTCTCAACTCAACTTGCCTTTTTTACTTACTAAACACAATCGTTCACTTCACTTCACAGCCCGTCAGTCAGTTTTCGTTTACGAGAAAAATGATCGCCGCAGTAATATGCATGCATGCATGCTAACAGGCTGAGAAGTAGTTGAGGAAAAATAGCATGATATGAATTGAATGTGTTTCTCTGTATTATTTGCTTGTGCACGTCGTCGGCAGTGCAGTGGTGGCAGGCAATAGTAAAGAGAGCGCTTGACTGCTGACTAGGCTGCAGTGCAGCAGTATTGTCTTCTAGGTGGAATTGAAGTTAAAATTGCTTTGTTGCCTCAACTTTTCTGACAGTCGCTCGCATGCATGCAACCAAATTTTAACTAGTGGCTTGGCTGATATTAAAAAATTGCAATAGCACATAAAATAGGCAGATATGTGGATTTTCTTCATTCTAGGAATATGAAACATTGAAAACGGTCATACGTTTCTCCAGAAATGCTGGAGAGGGGGTACGGTACGAGGTACGATGCATATAAATAAAATTGAGGTTCAAAAAATTCCAGAAAACTATAAATGAAAAATAGGTATTTGCTGATGAGTAAATTTTTTCGTATACTTATAAACATTTTGTTGATTGCTTCTCCTAATATTCTTTTGAAACATACAAAGATTCATATTTTTCCTTTTGCATTCCTAGCCATCCATTACATGACATGACCACAAGTAGTTTTGTACATTTTTTATTCCTCTAACTATGTATCGTAATAAAGAATTATTACGAGCTCGTTGATCTATCATTACCTGGATTACATGAGTCAAACATTCTCCTTTGCTGAGAGTAACAATGCCGCAATTACTGGAGCTGGATATCACTTCTCCCTCTCTACACACCAAAATGGAATGCATAATAATAATATCGCATACCTATAATATAATAGTCAACTCCTGATTTTGCCTACCGGCTGGTTTCTTCCTTTTTTGCTGCACATTTGCTGTTCAGTAATAATAGTGTTTCTTGACTTTTCAGTAAGAAGAACAAGCTTTACAAGTTAAGTATTTAGAAAGCAGGGCAGAATAAGAATGAATATTAAGTAAGCTCTCTAGCAATGCACTCGTTTTCATACTCGTTCATCATAAGCGGATAAATAATAGCGAATGAGTTAACTATGAGCAAAGAACGGGATAGAGCATAGAGAACAGAGCACACGGCACAAAGCAGGAGTCGGTTTCCTACATAATATTACTATTATTGAACTATGTAAGTTTTTCTTTCATTCTTTCCTCCTTGCTATTACATAGCACCAGCAATAATATGATATTGTAGCAAACACACAACATTTTTGGCCTTCTCATGGTTTTGTTTCGAATTCGCCTTGAGTTGATACTGTTGGTTGTCGCTTGTGTGCAACTTCCCCCACTGCCGCTTTTATTGCAACTACTGCTTTTCTAGAGCCTCAAGTCTGTCAATATTGCCTTCTATCGTGCATTGTCGGTTTTGCTTTTCAGCTTTTTCCCATATCATGAGCTTGCTAGAACTAGAGTTCTTACACGCTTTCAATACAATGCCATGGATTTTTTTAAATAAAAGGAGGCCTGTATCGTCGGTACTTTTTTCCTTTAAAATGCGTGTATACGTATGCACAAAAATATTTATAAAAATACACAATATGTTTAGTCATTCCATCTCCATGAAATTGAACCAGCACTATATACTACCAAAAATCTAAACACGTTGACGTTAGAGTAAAGGGAGCAGACAAAATGCATGAGAAAAAGACAAGTTTGGACAAGCTGGCCAAAGTCAGGTTAACTTTTGCTTGAAACCCCGTAGTCCCATGTTATATTCTTTCATTTTTATTTCGTCAATTCACATAAGAAAAGCAAAGCAAGTTATAATAACGTAAATTTGAAACATTTTTATTGTGGAAGCAAAGCCGTATGTGAAACCAGGTATTCAAAAACATTGTAAAAATTACCTTTGCAAGAACAGTGGTAATCCAACAAAAAGTAGTCATTACTTACAGAGTATTAGATATCATGATATGTATTTACAGAGACATATATACGCATACGCACATATGTACATAATATTTTAAATACAAACGTATTAGAATGAACGTGAGCGTTTAATAAATGGTATGTTACTTTTTTATATTGACTTGCCTTCCTCTGCGCTCTGAACAACACCACCGAGAGAATAATGGATGTAACTTCACACATAATAATATAAGCCTTCTTGCCGTGCGCTTTAAATGTGTTGATTCTCTCTATAAAATTTGTTCGTCGGCTCCTTTTGAGAGCATTATATTATTGTACAATGTGTTCCTGCGGTTTGGTTTGTTGTAGTTGCCGTCGTATGTGTGTGAGAAGAAGAAGAAGATCACTCGACTCTTTGACTAACTGCTGCTTCGGCTACTACATTGCATACAGCATGTACGCATAGTTGGTGTGATAACGACTTTTTATTCCAGCAGAGGAGAGAAGAGGTGAGTAGTATTGCAGGCTGGGATGCAAGAAGCAGGAGATAAAAAAGAAGAGTGAATGAGCACTTAGAGAAGTGGTAATACTGGTAATAATCCTTGCCATGTATACAAAAATGTTTTCTTTCGAGATACTCGTCTTATTAAAGACGGCGAGTCGGCGAGGAAGAAAAGTGTAATCATTTCTCACATTATTACATTATTGCTCAGCAGCACTACCGCACCACCACCACTTTCGTAAAAGCAAGGAGCAGTGAGAAGCGAGAAAGAAGCTCCCTTTGAATGATAAACCATTCCTGACACCTCAAAAAATAAACGTTGAGGCTGAATATAAGTCTTCTGATCACTTTGCTTGTTTTTACTGATTCACAAAGGGGGACTTGACTTTTACCTTTCTTCCATATCCATAATATACTCTAGAGCATATTTGTATACAAAGGAACGTAAATCCTGAAACTTTTGTTCCTGTCGGTTTTCACTTCTTTTCATGGAGTGTTTTGCCGTCTTCCCTGTGTGCAAGTGCATTGCTCTGTTATGGAGTAGGGCTTCTTGTATGGAACAGTGTGTGTTGTCGTCATCAGTAATAACAAGTAATATTGACAGGATCACACAACTTTTGCCTCCTTAAAAGAAGATATGATACTTTGCTAAGTACCTCATCAACTCTTCAGTGTGTGAGTCAGCCTAAACATTAGATTGCATTGCAACTTGAATGTTAGACGAGTGAGTACGTGTGGAAAGGTGTCTCTCTCTCTCTCTCTTTTAGTTGAATAACATTGTAATTTGTCAGTGCAATTGACATTCGTAACGCTAATACGTTAGATGATATACGTGGTACGTTCCCACACACTTTTTGACAGCCTCAAGCAAAGTCTGATATATACAATCATTTATTACGAAGAATTGTTCTCATTCCATCAAAAGATCTGATCGAGTCGACTTCGTGTTTTAGAAGGAAAAGATTAAACTGTTAAGGAAACCAAATTTGAATAATATTCCATGTGTATCGTTATGCTTCCAGTACAGTGAAGTGAGCTTCTTACAAATTACTTTGTGGGGCATGCTGCTATTTGAGAAATTTTGACTACCAATTAATTGCCGTCATCATCTCAATTCAATTTGAGTCATTTATTATTTTGTTTCCGGTTAATCACAGACGGAGGAAATTACAAGAAATTAAGAAAGGAAAAGGGTATAAAGTCTTCATCATCATTCCATATCAATACTCATTCATCCTCGCAAGAAATTTGTTTGGATTCATAGTGCCAGCAACTAAATGACTTTTTTAAGCCCGCCCACACATCCCGTCCTGCGTTGGAAGTAGGATGTTAAAACATCACAACCAAAGCCATCATCATCCTCATCACCACATAATTCTATAGACAAATAAAAAAGACAAGTACTATATCTTATACCGAGTCAACGTGGTGGCAATAAAGTGCTTCTGGCCAATACATTCTCAATTCTCAACACATCTCTCGAAAATAGTTTTGTTTCACCGTATTTTTACTATTGTTGTTATTGCACATGATTACATAAACATCATCATCGTCAATTTATATGGTGCCTTGTTCCAATCCACAAACTCCGCAAGCATTGTCTACAGGAGCGTAGTCGCTGCTCTGCCGCTCAATTGGCTATTCCTTGCCTTGCTTGTCATGTTTTCTATTTTACAACGACTGCACTTGAATTGTCCTCAATCAAACGTCGCTACGTTGACAGATATATCATCATCCTCATTCGTCTTATACCAATTTCAGTAGTCACTGTCAAGTCAAGTGAATATATACAGAGCTAACTTATTATTGTGTCTCTGCTCTGCTCCTCTTTGACTGCCAGCTAGATAGACACACTTGAATATCAACCACCACGACAAGCTCTGAGCTCCTTCACTCGCACTCGTACCCTGCACGCCTGCCTGCACACACATGAGTTGTGTTGTGAATGCATGTTGGCTGGTGACTATAGTGTGTGCTCTTTGGTGACTTTTCATTTCTCAAACAAAAGTGTACGAGAAAAAGGCGACTCAGTGCGGCATTAACGTGTCAGTCAGTTTTCACACTACCTGTATGACTTGTCAACACCTTGTTCAAATGATGCAAAAAATTTGGAGTACCTCAAGCTCCTGTTATTGTTCTTATTGCGGATTTGGGCAAAAAATTGATTTCCTTCATAGTTGGAGTAAATCCACAAGTTGATAAGAAGAAATTTGATTGTGATGACTGTGTGGTGTGATCCAGTTTTTTGAAAAATGCAATTATTTTGAACTTATTCAAGTAGAAAGAGAAAGATGAACTAAAGAGAAAAAATATACTAGACACTAATGAGAAAATTTTATTTCGATTAAAAAAGTAAAGGGTTAGACTTTGTTGGGTGCAACCGATCGTGCAATAATAATTATTTTGTGAAGTTGTAAAAGCTACGAGTTTGAAAACATACACATATACCTCAAATATATACAGTTAGTTGAAGCATCTTGAATGTGGTGAACAAAAAAGCATCAACAAAGCTTTGACTCCTTCTCACTCGTGTTGTTTCAGTTTGACCCAAGTGATGCGCATAGTCAAAAAAGAAAAGCTAAAAAAACTATCAAGTCATTTCCCGGATTTACCCATTTCATTTCGCCATAATACGAAGCCAAACGTTGCTTCATCAATCAACACGTATCACACACATCATTTAAATGAGGCCTAGTGCACATGTCCATGAATGTGTGAAATATTAAAAAATAATTACTTTTTTATTCGTTAAATCTCAAAGCAAACAAAACTCAACGCCCATGCAAAACTTCCTTTGAATGTAAGAAAAGACATGCAGTGATTGAACCGTGATTGATTCATTTTTTACAAAAATCGGTATCGGTGATTGAACGGAAGATATAAAAAGAATTTGATTTAATGTGTTGCATGATACGGTTACTTCAACAACAAAATTTGATGAGAGAAAATGACTATAATATACAATGATCCTTCAGATCACGGTGAATTGAGAAAAAACGTCACCTTTAGCGCTTCAATTAAGTGGATATCACCTTTGAAAATAAGTTTACTCTATTGGATCTCACGTGCAGTGCATTCAGGCATAAAATGAGACATCACATTTTCACTGCAGCACTATCCGCTATGGTGGAATACAGATGTGTGCATTGGCATATACAAACCGTGCTTTTGTGAATTGAATTTAGTACTGACAGTTTTCAGAGAACTAGTAATGCCTTTTCAAGTATATTAATAAGAATAGAATAGTGGAAAGTTTTGTCAATGCTTTAAAATCAATCGTATAGTGTTTTCACGTGCTTAGTTGAAAGGTGTAACGCGACACATACGCATTCACATTATCCAATTTACGGTAAAAGTGTGAAATTATGAATGCAATTTGAATATTTTTAGGGAAATTTTAAATATATTTTGCGAGAAATCTGCAACTTTTTAGATATCGTTGTGAAAAAACAATAGCAATTGATGCATCATAAACCTGTTTACTATTACGGAAGTGAGGAGGAAGGATCAGCATTGAAGTATAGTCCTTCCTTAATCCCCTTTGCAATTCTGGCAAGTGGCGAAACGATCTCTTTAGCCGAACCAATGTGTGAGGCAAAAATGGACCAGGAACCGGCAGAGAGTGACAAAATTGAAGCAAAGTCACCTCCCCCACCACCTCCTCCCCAAACAACTATACTGTCCAGTCACTGTCACAAAAGTTTACACAATCATGGGAAAGGCCAACCTCTAACACCAAATAGTCAAGATGATGAAATGTCATCCGATGATCTTATCAGTGTTGGTGGAAGCCCATCTCCTTCTCTCACATCTCCAGATAATCTATCAAGAGCAAACACAGAGGACTGTTGCTCAGAGGATGAGTATTTCAGACCGCTGAAAAAACTCAGAATGCTTCAGGTAAGGTTTCCTAAAATATCAATGGTCCGCATAACACGCAAAAATAATGGTACATGATATTGAGTAGAGTGTGTGGACAGGATGTGAATCGAACGCAAATTGTCAAACTACTCGAATTACCTAATTCCTCACGTAGTACGCATCATTTGCTATCTCAAAATGCTCAGAGAGGAAAGTCTCAATTACTTTGTTCTTTCATGGCACTCGCACTCGTACCCTGCTCAGATTTCTAGGCGTGAAAAAGCGCGTGTTCTATTAGTTTAACAGAAAATAACGTGTTGATTGTGTTGGATTTCATGACGGAAATAATATTATTTCACCAATCTTACACAAAGATATAATATATGTTTCTAAACGTCACTACTTTATTATAACAATTTAAATAAATGAACCGTTTTCTTTGAATCGTAGTATTATAAAATTTAGGAGTAAGTATTACTTTCACTGAATCTACCTACAAAACTTTTGCCCAATCATTCAATACGTCACTTTTACTATATGGTTGCGTCAAACATACAATCAAAATCGTTCCATTCAAAGGTCAATAGCTTTATGAAATCTGAGCAGAGTAAATAAATTAGGCGCAGAGAGATTTCATGCCTCAAACAGTTTATGTGAATTTACTCATTCATCGTATGATATTTATGTACGTAGGTGGAGTCTCCTTCCAGTCAGACCGCAGCTGGAGTCAAGTCCTTTTCCATCACCGATATTCTAAGTCATAAACCTGCTAAAGGAAGTAATGGTGGAGGAGGCCACAAAGACTGTAGTGCTAGTGCTGCCAGTGCTGGTCGACAACATCCTGACAGAGACGTAGTTCAACAGAGAATAGTTCGCCCATGGGATGCCCAAAATAAAACGAATGGGAGGCGAAACTCATCCGATTCGTCTCCATTAGACGCTCTATTTCAGATGACATCGAAGACGTTTGAAGGGCTTAATGGTCACCATGAGAATTCAGGTAAACATCCGCTATCCTCTCTTCAATACTTAACTCTTCTGTCCTCTCTGAAACTTTTGCTTACGCGCAGCAACAGCTCTTCTGCACATTTTGTCTCTACCGGATAGTTAAACAGAAATAAATACACATGTTTTGGGCAACGCAATTATCATCACGGATAGTAGTCTTCCAGTCTGTTACATAAAGTTTTAATTGATTCTAGTTTGTTTAAATACCGTAGATACTTTTAATAACGACATACGCTTCATCCAATTCACTATTCTCGATAATACTGGCTTAACGTATTATGAAATTGTTAGTGCTAATTCAACAGAAATACAAGAAAATGTTAAAGTTGTAGCGTTATGCACGCCTCTTCTGTGTGCTTTATTCGTACTTAAAAAATATAAAGAAATTCATTATAATGATAGGTTATGTGTGTAGGTACACAGTAAGAAAAACTTGCATGCTATTCATTGAATTGTTGTCAATTCTGATCAGAATCATCTTCCTCTATCATTCCCTTTTCTTCATTATAAAACTATGCACTTTTTCTTTGGACCCCTGTGTGCATCTGACAACGATTGTGCTCATTTTTATATTTCGCAATTATTTGGTCTTCCTGCTGCCTAGAATAGGATCAAGCAGAATAGTTATGTATAAACGCACAAACACACAAACAGGCATTGTTGCTGTTTTGGATAATGATGATAAAAAGAGGATCATATCTAATTAAATCATGCAGATTATTAATTGCTTCGATATAGTTTCACATCTAATAATTAAATTAGAAAGGAAGAGAGTATGAATGCATGAGTTAAGACAGGAGAGTTTTCTGTGTTGAACAAAACCCCTTTTTCATTAGAATATGTCATGAACGAAGAAAAGATGAGTGTGCATCCACCACACACCATCATCATTATGATCATCACCACTGCACCAACAACAGAAGGAAAGCATCTGGACGAAGATGAATTGTATTTAAAATTCACATGCATGAATGGAGGTCCCTGTGCTCACAATTGTACCACAATACTTCTTTACATACTTTTTTGCTGATGGCAAAATGAATGTGATGTTGTGAGGTCGACGACGAAGTGAAAAGATAATAAAAAATGAATGCGTGAGTTCAATGCGTTCATTCAGATTCATACACTCATGTGATATAACATATACTGTGACTTTTTACCATTGTCAAAACTTTGTTTTTATGGGAATCCTTAGTTTTGGAGGTAGCAGCTACGTGGATCCATCATCAGTCAGTCGTAGACGCAGACACCCAACACGAACACAGAAAAAACTTTTTATGTAAATTGATTGTGTATGCTCTGTTAGCGAAACATCACGAGAGATACTTAATAAGCACAATAATAATAATGATGATGATTTCCGGATGAAAATGTTGTGTTTTTTATTTTCCTTTTCTGTTATTTTTTTGTTACATGCATAATAATTTATTTTTATCCTGATGATGATATTAGCTCCCTTTCTTTTGGGCATGGAGGAGTAATTTGGGTGCTGTTCAAAAACCTTATTTTTGTTTGTTTTGTTTTACAAAAAAATAAGTACATTTTATTTAAACATTATAAGTGTGCTCTAATGATAACCTCTTTACTTCCAACTTTGAGTATTTTTTTGCAAACAAATGATATTTAAAGAGTTTGTCATGAATATTTTACATATTATAATACATCCGGTGATTTAAAAAAAACTCTCTTCTGCTGATCATCCCATCATATTAAAGGCTATTTTTATGGAGTACAAAACAAACAAACAAGAGCAACCTAGAATTCTATCATGATCATCAATAAACAGATAATAATTTTCAGTATACCGTATGTATTTTTGTCTCCCGTCTAACATGCAACAACCCTTCATGAACATGCAGAGAAAACGAAAATCCGTAGAACTGTATCAAATAAACTAGTGAAGCATAGAAGCAAACCTCTCTGAAAAGGGAAGGTTATTGTAATGGCTAACTACTTTCTTGCAAGTACAGACTGGAGAAATACAGGGTAAGAGTAAGAAGAAATGATATTGAATCCCATATACTACTTCTCTCTCAGTGTTCACTCAAAAAAGCTACTTAGCTTTTCCACTTTTATAAATTCGCTTCCAGGCAGTTTAGCTTGAACAGTTATTATTTACAAATGCTATAATACGTGTGTAGGGTTGTCGCATTAAGAACGCACGCAGGGCGTACATTTTCCTGTACAGAACTAAGTAGCCATAACAAGCAGTTCCAAAATGTAGCCGAATCGAGCTAAAAAATCTGTGTATGTTTATTTTCCTCTATTTTTATTGTTATGTTCACTCATGTAAATACAATACATATTGTGCATATGCCAAGAAACGCATTATTTTTATTTCATGAATCTAAACTATGGCCTAGCTTTCTATCTACTTATTATACTCATGTTTACTTATCGCTTCGCCTTTTCTCTTTCCACAATACGTTTATTATGTTGAAAGTAGCTTGACTGGAATTTTCTCTCATAATAGTAGCAAGAAGAAGGAGTTGGTTTTTAGTGCAGTGATTTGCGTGCGAGTAAGTTGGAAAGAAAGAGAAACAAGAGGAAGTATTCGATTTCTTCTTGTAAGACCGCAGACTCGGTTTTAACCTCAAGAAGGAAGGGGCCGGTCAACTCCGATTTTTCTGTTTGAAAACAATGTGTGGAATCTGTTGTGTACAGATGCCAATTTATCACAAGAGCAAAACTCTGACACAAGGCTAACCATAGATTCATTTATCATCTAGAATGACTGATTGATTGTATGCGGGTGTGTGTAGGCACATAGGTTTATATCAAAACTATACAAAACTATGCCATATCGAAACAACGAGAACGATGACTAGACGAGGCGACGAGGTAGTGTGTAGTAGAGTGAGTGAAGGAAAAGAGCAAAGGAAATGGTTCGTGCCAGTATGCAATTTTAACAAATCCTTTTTTCATATGTTTATTATCAAGTATTATTTACTGTGGATGTAATGATAATAGCCATGATAAAAATATATATCTTTGAGAGGGCGCGCCTCTATGTAAACTTTGGTTTCTTTTCTTCTTTTTACATGTCCGTTGTTGACACATGAACACAAGTCGTCTTAACCTTGCTCTTATACTCATGTCATGTGCATGAACTACACGTCATTTATAACGTTACAGAACAGATATAAAAGTTCGTAAACTCTGTGCCATGCTTTTTTACAAAGAAAGGTGTTTTTTCTTGGTCGATAGTAGTGATAACTGTCATCCATAATGGATTATTTGTTACAAGGAGGTGATCAAATTCATGAATGATGTGTCAGTCGTAGAAATTATATTCCCATACAAAGTCGGCTACTTTATTCTGTGTTGCTGTTGTTGAATTTGTATTATTGCCGATGCTGTAGCATGTATTTTTATTAGGTAGATGCCCCATGTAGAGACATGTTTTGTATTATACTTTTTATCGACTTGTTTTCTTTTCTTGATTGAATGGCATTTGAAAAAGGAGCATTGGTTGCATGGGCAGTGCCAGCACATGGTATACAATCCGAAACTGAGCAATATGCCAGCGGGTCCCTTTGATTAATAATAATCATGTACACTTGCATTGTTGTTCCCAAAAAAGTACACACAAACATACAAAGACACCTACCTTCCTTTATCATTTACGAATTCTTTTTAATGCTCATAAAATTAAGAGATATATGATTACCCTTTTTTCATTATTGTTGACAGGGCGAACTAAAAAGGGAGAAAATAGGAACACGTGGACAGATCAAAGTAAGTAGTATTAGTAGTCATAAAACCACAAATAAAGAGGAAAAGGAGAACAACTTGATTTTCTGTCTTGCTTCTCAAAAGTTTTTCTTCTTTTCGTCAAGGAAATCATCATCACAGCAAGCCTTTTTGCGTTTGTCGTAAAAACGGATCAGCAAGAAGAACCATAAAGTTATCAAATTACTAGCAAGGCCTTGCAAGGGTTTAAATAAGGCTCATTAAACATTTTCCATCTTCCTGGTAAATAATGCAGTAACAAGCCAAAATATCATGCTCGTAGCATATTATAACGAATCAGAAATACAGAAAAAGAAAATAAAGGCCAGGTTTTAAAATCTTACTTGTTTCATATTTTGTTTCAAAACTCTGATTTAAAGAAGGTAAAAATTGCCAAAAATTTAGATTACTTTAAATAATAGTCAGTCACACAGACAAGACAACTTAATAAGCTTTTTCATATGAACTATGCAACGAGCTAATAATAGTAAAGAGTAGGTCGTACCAGTAGTTTACTTTGAAAGGAACACTATGAGAATGCTCACTGCCCAAAAATAAAATGGAGGCTATATGCAGTAGGGCCAGAACGGTTGAAACCGACGGCAAATTGCTGTGATGACAGAGAGTTAAAACGCAGCTGTTGTAAGTTAACATTTCTAACGATTAACGTGAACATGTTGACGGCAATGTTTCCGTTGAGAAAATATCACCCAAGCAGACGACCAGTATAGGTATGTAAGCGTTCATACAGTTTTATGTGCGCATGCATAGAAAATATAAAAAAGAACGCAACCCTTGCACACTTTGTTATAATAAAATGCACGGCATAGGTACCAAGGAAGCTCTAAATAGGTAGGTTTTATGTGTTTGTAGGAAAGTATTTTCCATGGAATAGCTACGTAAATATTATGCATTCTAAGGAAATCTCTTCGGTCCTCTTGAAAAAGTTGACGCCGTATAGTCTTGTGATGCATAAATACTTGGTGGTAGAAACCCTTTGCCTCCTTCCTTTCAATAGAATCTAGGAGAAATTGCCGTGAGATTCTAGGAGAGCTTCTCCTTTTCTCCAAAACCATTATCAAATATTTCATTGGATAAAACATGAATAGAATCAATAAAATGACCGCCGACTTTTCTTTTCAAAGAAACATATTATTGAACACTTTGGTAATAAAAGGGGGAAAGGCAAATTAAAAGATTGTGTGCAAGTGTGCTGTTTCCTTTTGGTTCCTGAGAGCAATACTTTTCAAGATGTAAATTTAGTTTTTCAGCGATTAATTTCAAACTCATTTTATCATATGCATAGCATGAAGAAGTGTGTACTAGCAAAGTAAACTGAATGGTTTCCTCTTTAGATAGCGAGTCTTGTATAATGATTTTAATGATCAACAAAGTGGAAAACTTTTTCCGTCGTAGCTACTCTCGCTCGCTCTCTCCATCTCACTTTTCTTTCGGAATTTCTACCCGCATTATATACGGTGCACTTGTACTGAAGCAAACTTTTTAGCGACATCGTAGAGCATGTAGTTAAGTTGGTGCTCTACTGGTATATATAAGAAAGTTAAAAGCACTGTAAAACGCTGCCTCTGCTAATGATGAGCTGACACCATGATAAGAAACTATTTCAAGAAAAGTCTTTCAGAGAAAAGTAATGGTACCAAATATCACTCAACAAGATTTCAAAATTGTTCACTCCCAAATGCATACACTTATCCAATCCACATTGGATGGCGATGCATACATACGTTTTACATTGAAGCATGACTTTTATTTGTTCCTATTCTTTCTCGTCCTCTACTTCACATGCATGAATACCTACAAGCTTAACCAACCGCCTTTTCAACTTGTCTACACGTAATCTTTTTAACTAAATGCAAAAGACTGAGCAGCAGGAAGAGAGAGAGAGAGGTTGAGACAGAAAAAGTTTTCAGCTCCCGTTTTACATTCCAAAAAGACAACAAGTCGGCATATCACTCTCTTCTTCCTTCTCAGAAGAACTTGGTTTGACACGAAACTCAACTATAAATGCTCATTACTCTCCATTTCGACACGTTATCTTATTCTCCCTCTATCTCAAAGTTAAATAAAAACAGTCAAATACCAGAAAGAAAAATTTGTACTGTGGTAGCGTAACACAGTTTTCATTTTTCTCAGTCTCACTTTGAATCACGACAAGACTTTTTTTAAATCAACGACGAGTTTTCTGACACTCATTTTGTCAGCTTGTAATAAGTATGCCTTCACTTGAGTTTTTTAGCGAGAGGAGACCAGGGAGATACCGTCGTCGTTCGTTACGCTATTTTAACATTTACATCTTGAGTTGTGGGTTTTTATTTTTGACTGTCATGATTAGGTGCATAGTTTTGCAATGTTATTATTTAGTGCAGTCGTTTACTGATGTAAAATTTGTAATAAGTGTAAGAGGAGGCTCTTCTTTTGCACATTATCATATTAACACAGTCTCCTCGGCAAGCAAATAACTGTTTTTAAAGTAGCTCCTTATTATTATGCATGATAACTTTTTTGCATACTTTTCACCTCGTAACTACCAACATGTAATCATTACACAGTTTCGTTTGTCGGTTTTTAACAACCGAGATAAAAGGAGTAGATTTCAGAGGTTTATTCAAAAATATGTTGAATGACAACACATGCTAAAAAATGGAAAGTAAAGAGAAAAAGAGGGTCATCATCTCGATTACATCGTTTTTACAATTTAATCCAGACTGACTTTACATTTTCTCACTTAAATTAAGCTTGATCTACTATGTATATTCATATGCACCCGTTGGTAATAGAGTAAGAATATATTTCTTTTAAATTTGCAATACAGGTGAAATTGTAAAACCAAATGCACTTGCGAGAATAATTTTCACTAAAGTGCTCAATTACTACAATAGTGGTGATAATGAATGATTACACCGGCTATTAGCTTAAAAAGACAATGCCAATCGAATTTATTTAAAATCTTGGCAAGGTCATGTTAAACTGAAGTCGGGTTGAAAAATGCGATTAAAAGGACTTAGAGATAGAAGGAGAGAAATAATACACTTTTTAAAAAAATAATATTAATCACAGTCTGACTACATGCTTCATTTTACACAGAGAGCGGCTCTCTGGTTGAATAACAATGTTTGAATGTCGGATGCATAGAAATTGCTCGAAAATCAAAAGGCAGTAAATGAGAAGATTGTTCACTTATGTAGAAAATCTTTTCTTTTGTATGCAAGCATGGTTTTGTTGTTGTAGGGTCGCGTGAAGAAGGCAAAGTAATTGCCGATTTTCTTGTTCTAAGTCTTCAATTGGGGGAAAAACCGCTCACCGCTTCATACAATGCGCGTGTGTAAGTGTAATGCATACCTTATAAAGGTATATAGATAAGTTTATATCGATGCACACAAACGTGTATACCTACATA